>JANAVB010034550.1:0-20084 GCA_029216955.1 Iris pallida | reverse complement strand
TCCACTTTGTGCCTTATTTTGTGCCACCACGCTCACCTCATATATGTACGATGAGAAACTCATATTCTAGTCATAATAGGATTTCCTAAATAGGAATAAAATATAGGAATCTTATTATGCCTAAAAATTCCATCAACATCCTATTTTAGATTATAATAGTATTTTCTAAAATAAAATTCTATTATATCTAAAATAGCACAACACCAATTATGGACATCCAAATTTAATCAAATCAAATATTTAACTAGATTCGGATTCCACAAATATGTTGTTACCAAATGTAGACTGGACTCCAACAATCTCTCTCTCCAGTCTGATGAGAGGGTATTGACCCCATGGGTCCTTAACTGGACTACATGCATGTCGTCCCACGACAGAATACTTGCTTCCCCATGCCACTTATCTCTGATCCCCCGAATTGCTTTGCATCTTCCTTCGTCTCCAGCTCCTCGACCGTTACATCAACACACTGCTGCCATGTGTAGCACCTTCTACACCACTGGGATCATGCCGATATTAATGACACGATCAAGGCCGAATTTCCTAACGATCAACCTCACCGTAAGTCTTGGCTGCATGTCCCCGACTTCCGTCTTTCACCGGAACGTGCTACCATTTCGTCAAGCTTCTTCACCCTTGGCTGGCCCAACCAAGCGGACGGTACGGTTCTCCCGGGATTCAAACTTCTGAACCTGTCCACCTTCGTGTCCGACACTGAAGATCCTCCATACACATGCATCCTCGAGTAAAACATCATGCACTATGTATGTCATGTCCCGATCCCAAGATGATTGGGTCAAGGCGAATCATGACCAGCCTACACCGTGGTGAGACAGCAGTAGTAAGTTGTCTGATCAATAGTGGAACTCATATCACAACATCTAAATTTGCGAAAAGTTAAAAACTTTTATTCGATAATTCAAACTCACAAGTCTTGGCCGAAGCTTCAAGTAAACAAAATGCTAAAATAGCTTAAGTTATAACTAAAATTATAACTTGAAATACAGTTCTGAAAGGAAAACTAAGCAAATAAAATAAAACAACTCCAGGCTAACTAAGTAGCCGATTCAGGTGCCTCCGGGGCAGTGTTCTCCAAGGTGGGTTCCAGTAGTTCCTCAGGATACAAGTTGGGGCCATAGTAACTATTGAAGATAGCTCTCTTCCTCAAACTCGCCTATGATGAAAAATGGGATTTCCAATCAAAAATGAACAACTACACAATCCCAAACTCCAGCATTTTAAGTAATAATTGAAAATTGCATATTTGAAACAATTGAAATATTTTGATGCAAGAAAACAATTGAAATAGTTCATGCAATGAAACAATTGTGATTTAAATAGGTAGGCACTTGTGGTCGGCTGGTAGATTCAATTTGTATTCTAGCATACGATCCGACTTCGGCACACGTGCAAGTATGGCTTCAGCTATCTACAATAATTCTAGGGGTTTTGGTCACACTACCAAAATAAGTCATATTACCGACGTAATTTGCGACGTTTCCCGAAAACGTCGCAGATAAAAAACATTTTACCAACGTTTTTTTATGACGTCGCAAGACGTCACTACTAGCGACGTTCAGCGACGTTCAGCGTCGTATAGTAACTACGTTTGCGTATTGAAAAACTCACGTCGCGGATATGTCGGTGAACGTCGCTAATATCATTGATATTAGCGACGTTTGGCGACGTTTTTACTATGGCGTCGTTAATATCAATACAGTTGCGACGGTTACCGACGCCCTTATGTTACGTCGCTAATGTGCGAATATAGGTCAGTTTCGATTTCACTTCCCCCATTTCCCCCCCCCCCCCCAATATTTTCCTTCCCCCCATTTCCCCCCCTGTCCCCTCGACCCCCGTCCGACCGCGCCCTCGGCGACCCCCACACCGCCGCGAGCACCGACCCCGTCCAGCCTCCTCCTCCACCGCCCAGCCTCCTCCTCCACCGCCTCTCCGACCTCCTCCTCCTCCTCTCCTCCTCCTCCTCCTTCCCAGCCCCCGCCGAACCCGACCCCCTACCGCCGCCGTTCGCCAGAGCACCTCCTCCTCCTCCTCCTCCTCCTCCTCCCCTCCTTCCCGGCAGCCACCGCCGCTCCTCCTCCTACTCCTTCCCGGCAGCCACCTCCACCGTCGCTCCCCCTCGCCGTCGTCGCTCCCCCTCGCCGTGACGGTCAGGTAAACCTAGACTAGTCAACAAGGTCACTTACGATTGATTCATGCAAATTATATGTTACATATGTACGATTGATTCATGCAAATTTGTGCAAATTATATGCTGTCACCCCACCTGTCGTCGTTCACCTGAAGCTCTCTCGAGCAGGCTAGGGGCACAAGGGAAATCGATGAATGGTACTATTTATTGCAGTTAATAGTGATTATCCCAATTAATGGGTTAATTCAAATAGAAACATTAGTATAAATTACATTATCAGGTTTTCAAATATTAAACACCGATGAGGTTTTTAGGTACACTAGTTGATTCAACAGTAAACAAGAACCTTAGGCTGGCAACATTCTCAACTTAAAATTAGATAGGGTTAACTCATCTTATGGTTTGTAATTCCCTGTGTGATTTGATAATCATTTATTGATGTAGCAATGATGAACGTAGGACTAGTTAAGCATATGATTTGCATTAGGTTGAAAATTAATAATTCTCTTGATTTTTAATCCTGAAGACAATGTAGGTAATTGCAAACAAGAAGATGCACTTTATTATTTTTTATAATTTAATTATTCACAAACTGTTAATGCATGGAGGTATAAGTCGTATACATATATGCTAAGTTTAACCCTCTCCAAGATTGAATGTAATGTACCTCAAGATTATTTGCTCACAGTTTCCGCCGTAACATCTCCTGTGGCTCTGCTGGCAACTGAAGTCCAGATGCTACAAAGGACGATCCTTCGCTGAAATCGACTACAACACCCATCAGTTCAAGTTCATTCCTATATGAGTAGATTCTAATGCCATAGAAGCCATCAGTTTTTGACCTTCCTCTATGCATTGGAATATACTCATATAGGAATGAACTTGAACTGATGGGTGTTGTCACGACCCGATCCCAAATAATTGGATCGAACCGGATCATGCCCAGCCTGCACCGTTGTTGAGACGGCGGCAGTAAGCTGTTCAGTAGCAGATAACCATACAACAACACTATATTTGTCACAACTCAAAATTCGAAAATAAAACTTTATTAAACTTTTACAATGAAATAAAAGATACAACTTAAACCATTTTTTTTACATACATCATGAATAAAAAAAACTCTAGGCAAACAGCTCAGCAATCTCGAATTCCTCATCTTGGGATCGCGTAACAAAGCCTCATCAGTGATACCTAAAATGTTGGGTCTCCAGTCAGGAGGGAGCAAAGTACAATTCATGCTAATCTTGACAATTAATTTAACAATAAAATCATGCACTTTTAAACAGTTTGAAGATGAACAGTTTTGAAACAATACAGTACAGTGATGTGAATAGGCAATGTATATGACCGGCTTGGGTTACAGTAGTATCTAGCGATACGGTATGGCTTGTCCCCGTGTGAAGAGGGGAAAGCTAATACAGTCAGTTACAGTAATTTGGATGTGGTCATAAACATTACTCTACTCCCCCAGTCCCCAACAGTACAGTCAATACTCCCGAAGGAGTTCGTGTTTGAACAGTGGTTTAAAATTGCAGTGAAGTGATTATTAAATAATTGTAATCAACATAAATGTACTTGCCTTTGTTATTGTGACTGGATCGAGAGTCTGTACCGAGGAACTAGGTCAAACACTTCCCCGAAATCCTACATTTGAGATTCCAGACTTAGAAACAATATTCAATCCATATCTAGATGTGCTAGTTACAATCTCTAGTAGTAATGTCCTAATCAAGTTTTAAGTTGTATTAATCTACAGCTAACGATTACGTCGCAACTATGTGCGTTGATTAAGCCGGTTAATTGAATTATTTGGAAATATACGAGAATCAATTACAATTTGGAAAACTTTGTGTTTTGTAATATATTTATAAAAATACAATTTCTTTTAGCGATAAACGTGAATTAATAATATTTTATTCATTTTAGCTAAACTCGTAATTAAGCCGTAAATTACGTCCTATCTACGAATATGAAATCAATCCAAACCACCCAAATTTACATCCACCAGAAAAGAAAAGAAAACAACTACGCTACACAAATACATGGGCTCAGCTACTGGTCCTAGGGTGGGCTTATGCCCGATACATCTTTCTTTTACATTAAATAAGAAAATGACTGAATTATTAAATAAAATGCAGAATTTAAATGACTATAATATTTAGCCTAAAAATAAAATAATAAATAAAAGAAAACTAGGAGTCTCAGACTCGGTCCATTTCCTCAAATTCGGTTTATGCCTCAACGTCCGGTCGGACCGGTGCGTTTGCATTTCGCCGGGGCCCACAGACCGGTACGGTCGTCGCCCGAAAAATCAGTTTAGAAATTCATTTTCGAAAGCCAATTTTGAAATCAATATAAATATAGTTTTTGTAAAAATTTGGACACTTCCTCTATTTCGGGTCAAACCCAAAACTGGGAAATGCGCCACGGAAAACCTGCAATTATTCCAAACCAGGGAAAACCCATTTGTATAGAAAATATATCACAGAACCAAATCCGAAACCACACCGGAAATCCCGTTTTATCCAAAACAAACCACAGCAACACAATCTCACAGACAAACGTCACCCAAGTGCTAAACGTAGCTAACAAAATTATAACGCAGCTATCCGGATTCCCGAGAGGGAACGGGGGACCGATCTATCATCATCGACTCACGGGAGGGACGAACTACTCTGATTAACAGAAATTACCAAATTCCGTTGGCGGGGAGCCGCGGGAAAATCTCGAGAAAGAAATCCGAACTAAGTCGGCAGCAGGTAGAAGTTCGAACCGCGGGAAAGTCCACGGACAGCGGGAAATCCACGGAAAGGGTGTGGACAGCAGCGAATGGCCGCGGAAACGCTGACAGCGGCGGAGGCGGGGGTTTGCTGGCCTCGGGGACAGCGGCGGACAGAGCCGCGGACAGCGGCGCCGGCTAGGGCACGGGATCGGCGCGGATCCGACCTCGGGCACGGCGGCAGAGCCGCGGGGAGGGTCGCGAGCTCGGGGGAAAGCTCGACGAACGGATCCCGGGGGGATGGCGGCTCGAAAAGGGGCTCGGGATGGCCGCGGAGGGACGGCGGACGGCTCGGGGCACGCCGGAGGCGCGGGGCGTCGGCGGACGGCGGCGGATGCCGCGGGAGGAGGCGCTCGGGGAGGAGCACCGCCGCTGCGGGCGGTCGGGATGGCCGCGGGGCAACTCCGCCGGAGGGGCTCGGGGCTGCTGCGGGGAGTTCTGCGGGGGGGGCCCGGTAGGGTCGCGGCGCGCGGAGAAGGGAGGGGATCGGAGAGAATGGGTTTTGTCCACTGTGAGGGGGAGAGAGAAAAGAGAGATGAGATGGTTTGTGGGAAAGGAAGATTAGATGGGTTCTTCACAGAAATAATATGGGAGACAATGAGGGGAGAGAGAGTGGTTGAAACTTTTTGTTGAAAGTTTGCTCTGAGAGTTGATGGGAACGTGTGAGCTCTGAGAGAGGAACGTGGGGGAGGTTTAGAAATATAGGGGAGTGGGGTGAGAAATGGGGTTCTGTGTGTAGTTGAGCCAGGGAGTGGGAGAAGGAGTTAATAAAGAAAGAGTGAATGTGAGTAAATAGGGAGGAGTTGGAGGAGTTGAGGGGTTGTGCTGGAGTTACGGAAATGAGGGGTGGTCATTGTTGTGTGCTGGTGTATGGTGGGGGAAGTGGGAAAATAAAGAGGAGTGATGGAGAATTGTGTGGTCCAGAGGGGTTTAAGAGAGGGAGAGAGGGAGAATAGGACAGGGAGTTGGCTAAATCGTGAGTTGCTAGTCCTTCAGGACAAACTCAAAATTATAATAATTTTTTTTTTTATATAAAGATTAACCAAGTCCAACAATTCAGAATTAAGAAACAGGAAAAGATTAGGTTAGGCTCAGGCCTGGGTCTGGGCTCGGACTCGGGTCTGGGTCCGAAAATCAAAAGTCCAAGTTATTAATATTTTCGAAATCATTTTCCACTCAAAAATATTTAATAATATTAATATTAATAATAATAATAATTAGAAATACTACTATAATAATTAATTACAAAAATATGGATTTCACAATCTTCCCTCCTTAGAAAATTTCGTCCTCGAAATTAAAGTAAGGTTAGGGATCAAACAGCTACGGGTACTACGCCCGTAACTCAGGTCCAACAATAAGAATTTTCAAGGCAGCCGTGGATGAGACGGTTGAGGGAAAAAAAAAATTTATTTATGATATCATCCATGCAGAAAGAATACAAAAGCGAACCAAAGTACACGAGGTTGATCAGACCATCATGTACCGGTCCTGATTAGACAATATATTAGTGGGTGCACCCAATAAAATACCGTCATGATCAAGCTTGACAAAAAGATAGCTTGCAAAACTAGGCTAATTTAGCAGCATTGGTCAAATTTAGAACGGGGAAAGAAGATAAGGAATAAGAGTTTAAATGATGGCTCAAATTCTGATCTTCTTCCTAACTCTGACTAGGCTTGCAACTGGTTTCTCTGGCACTGAAAGGTTGAGTCCAAACTTGAGCTCTGAATTATCCAAAATGTGACTCGGATCCGAAATGTAGCATCTGAGCTGTGACGTAGAAGACGTTGTGCACTCTCAAGATTAGCTGGTAGAACTAACTGGTATGCTACTTCCAACGCGTCTTAAACTTCAAATGGCCTGATGTATCTGGCCTCAAATTCCAGCTCCGTTAAAACTGATTGTTCCTCTGGTAGGAAAACTTCACCAAATGCAATTTGGTCTTCCCAAGACCTACCAAATTCTAAGACGCAAAATCCCAATACATCTTCAAGCATCTGGATTGACCTCTCTGATTGCTCGTCCCGCGGTAACTCCGTGAATCCGGTAGATGTGCCTCTCGTACAATGCTGCCAACTTCTTTAGTGGATAAACCAACTTTGAAAGTGTGCTGACTTAGTCAGTCGGTTTTCTATAATCCCATTGGTGCCCTTCCCTCCTTAGGAACAAGGCAATCCTTACTCAAAGTTCATTGTTATATGCTTCTACTTCCACTCCAAATTGTCCAGCGGCTGCAATAAACTGGTTGTTCTCTTGCTAAATTCCTCATATTGACAAATTCATATCTAATTTCCATACCTGGAATTGTCCTTCTTTATTCCATAACACCAATCAATGGAGGCATATTCCAATACATCTTATTATCTCCTGAATATATGGATACTGAGACTGGTGCATTTCTTTCATCAACTTGTTCCTCCGTTTGTCAGCCGATACGCAAAGTCTCGTACCATTCTTCAGAGTTCCACTGCTGATCAATTTAGAAACCCTCAAGTGTTCCAGCCAACACTTGATCTCTAAGCCTGCAAAGTGCCTCGTTTTGAAACTACGTCCTCTTGATTTTTGTCCATCAGCCTCGAACTTCATCAATACTGAATCAGCATCCAGCTCCGTCCTTCTATCTCCAGGTAGTATAACCTCCAGTCTAAACTTCTCGATGTCTTCTAGCAGGTGCCACTCCTTGGCTAAGAACTTCGCCATCAGTATCGACCATGTACATTCAGTGACCACATTAGCCTTACCTGAATAGTACTGCAGGTTGATGTCAAAATCCTTCATCTGCTTCAACCATCTTCTTAGTCTAACATTCAGCCTGAGTGAAGACATATTTCAGACTTTCGTAGTCCGTATAAATTTTCACTCCCTTTCCATAAAAATCATGCTTCCATAGCTTCAAAGTAAAAATAATTGCAGCAATTCAAATTAGGTGTGGGATGATTCTTCTCATGAGTCTGTAGTTGCCTACATGTGTAAGCAATTACTTTCCCATGTTGTTGAAGAACGCAGCCCAGTCCTTTTCCAGAGACATTACTATAAATTGAAACCACCGGTTCCTGCGGGTAGCGCAAGGATTGGTGTAGTGGTAAGTCTCTTCTTCAGCTCCTCAATGCCGTCTGGCAAACTTTCGTTCAGATGAACTCTTCATTCTCCCAAGTGAGCTTCGTCATCGGCTCAGCAATCTTGGCGAAATCCTTCACGAACTTATGATAGTAGCAGGCCAAGTTCAAGGATCTTTCGAATTGAACTTGGGGTATACCACTCTTCAAACAGCTATCTTCCATCGAAATTTCTTCTCTTAACAACATGCCCAAAAGTCTACCTTGTCAACAACCCACGTTCAGATAACTTACCAAAACTTTTTTTTTTCCTCAAAGTTTCCAAAACTTCCTCAGGTGTTCTTCATGCTCTTCTTCAATCTTCAAATATATCCAAATGTTATCTATGGAGGAGATAACTGATTCATATACTCATGAAAAAATCTCTGTTCATGAAATTCATGAACATAGCAGGAGCATTTGTCAGTCTAACGTCCTGACCACAGAAAACTACACATACTTGATGTTTGAACGCCGTCTTGGAAATGTCCTCTTTCCTGACTTTGATTTGATGGTAGTCAAATCTTAAGTCAAACTTCGAAACATTCTATCTCCACATAACCAGATCAAACAGATCCTCGACCCGGACAGAAAGTACTTGTTTCTTTAGTGTCTGGTAATCGATGCACATCCGTTGTTCCATCCTTCTTGGACATAAACAAGATAGGTACTCCCTAAGGTAGAGTTCCATTCTGCATAAATCCTAGAGCCTTCATTGATCTGGTCCTTCATCTTCTATGAACTTCGAGTCTGCATCATGCCTTTGTAGGAGGCAAGGTCTGCTAGATAGGAAGAGAGTCCCTAGGTTGTGGCCTAACAGGTGTTGCTGGCCTATGAGCTCTGGCTGATAAACAGATAAGGGCAGTCCTTTACCCGATGTTCAGCAGATCCACATGCCAAACATTGTCCCAATCTCTTGCGGCAACTAACGGTCTGATGACCAGGCCTCTTGCAGTAGTTACAAGTCATAGCTTCTTACGACAAGGCTGCCGGAAGTAGAGTAGACTTGATGGGACCCAAATATCTTCAGGGGTATCCTCCTAGGACAAAGTTCTGCTCTAACTTGGTTGGGGATATCTAAGGCTACATCATGACGTTCTTCATGTCTTCTCTCGTGATATTCATCTGTTCCTGCTGGGCTTCATCTTGAACTTTCTGGATCTCCAGGATTTCTTGGAATAGGACAACCATTTGGAAGATGTTGCTGGTACTGGTGGAGCAACAAAATGAATACTCCACCAAGGAAATGCATCTCAGTTTGAGATGAGGTAGAAATTGCCAGTGTAGGAAAAACTTCACTGGGTGCATTATGAGGACGGTCAAACAGCCGCGAGGGGAAAGACCTGGGCTTTGGTTGAGGAGATGGGGTATGATCCAGAGAAACCTCATCGCCAGCAGGATTTGGTCAACGGTCATTCTCTGGAAAGTTTAGGACGCACACATAAGCAAGGTAGCCTACCGGTCTATAATCAAGCAAAAATATTTATTTATAATATATTTCGGTCCTATGTTGTGACAAATTGATGTTCTAGTGTTCTAATTGTTTCTAGGTATATTTCCTAAGTTGTTGTTCAGACCTGCATGGGCAACCACTAAAAACATGTCACGACCCGATCCCAAATAATTGGATCGAACCGGATCATGCCCAGCCTGCACCGTTGTTGAGACGGCGGCAGTAAGCTGTTCAGTAGCAGATAACCATACAACAACACTATATTTGTCATAACTCAAAATTCGAAAATAAAACTTTATTAAACTTTTACAATGAAATAAAAGATACAACTTAAACCATTTTTTTTTTACATACATCATGAATAAAAGAAAACTCTAGGCAAACAGCTCAGCAATCTCGAATTCCTCATCTTGGGATCGCGTAACAAAGCCTCATCAGTGATACCTAAAATGTTGGGTCTCCAGTCAGGAGGGAGCAAAGTACAATTCATGCTAATCTTGACAATTAATTTAACAATAAAATCATGCACTTTAAACAGTTTGAAGATGAACAGTTTGAAACAATACAGTACAGTGATGTGAATAGGCAATGTATATGACCGGCTTGGGTTACAGTAGTATCTAGCGATACGGTATGGCTTGTCCCCGTGTGAAGGGGGAAAGCTAATACAGTCAGTTACAGTAATTTGGATGTGGTCATAAACATTACTCTACTCCCCCAGTCCCCAACAGTACAGTCAATACTCCCGAAGGAGTTCGTGTTTGAACAGTGGTTTAAATTACAGTGAAGTGATTATTAAATAATTGTAATCAACATAAATGTACTTGCCTTGTTATTGTGACTGGATCGAGAGTCTGTACCGAGGAACTAGGTCAAACATTCCCCGAAATCCTACATTTGAGATTCCAGACTTAGAAAAATATTCAATCCATATCTAGATGTGCTAGTTACAATCTCTAGTAGTAATGTCCAATCAAGTTTTAAGTTGTATTAATCTACAGCTAACGATTACGTCGCAACTATGTGCGTTGATTAAGCCGGTTAATTGAATTATTTGGAAATATACGAGAATCAATTACAATTTGGAAAACTTTGTGTTTGTAAATATTTATAAAAATACAATTTCTTTTAGCGATAAACCGTGAATTAATAATATTTTATTCATTTTAGCTAAACTCGTAATTAAGCCGTAAATTACGTCCTATCTACGAATATGAAATCAATCCAAACCACCCAAATTTACATCCACCAGAAAAGAAAAGAAAAAAACTACGCTACACAAATACATGGGCTCAGCTACTGGTCCTAGGGTGGGCTTATGCCCGATACATCTTTCTTTTACATTAAATAAGAAATGACTGAATTATTAAATAAAATACAGAATTTAAATGACTATAATATTTAGCCTAAAAATAAAATAATAAATAAAAGAAAACTAGGAGTCTCAGACTCGGTCCATTTCCTCAAATTCGGTTTATGCCTCAACGTCCGGTCGGACCGGTGCGTTTGTATTTCGCCGGGGCCCACAGACCGGTACGGTCGTCGCCGAAAAATCAGTTTAGAAATTCATTTTCGAAAGCCAATTTTGAAATCAATAAATATAGTTTTGTAAAAATTTGGGCAACACTTCCTCTATTTCGGGTCAAACCCAAAACTGGGAAATGCGCCACGGAAAACCTGCAATTATTCCAAACCAGGGAAAACCCATTTGTATAGAAAATATATCACAGAACCAAATCCGAAACCACACCGGAAATCCCGTTTTATCCAAAACAAACCACAGCAACACAATCTCACAGACAAACGTCACCCAAGTGCTAAACGTAGCTAACGGAAAATTATAACGCAGCTATCGGATTCCGAGAGGGAACCGGGGGACCGATCTATCATCATCGACTCACGGGAGGGACGACTACTCTGATTAACAGAAATTACCAAATTCCGTTGGCGGGGAGAGCGGGAAAAATCTTGGGAAAGAAATCCGAACTAAGTCGGCAGCAGTAGAAGTTCCGAACCGCGAGAAAGTCCACGGACAGCGGGAAATCCACGGGAAGGGTGCTGGACAGCAGCGAAATGGCCGCAGAAACGCTGACAGCGGCGGAGGCGGGGGTTTGCTGGCCTCGGGGACAGCGGCGGACAGAGCCGCGGACAGCGGCGCCGGCTAGGGCGCGGGATCGGCGCGGATCCGACCTCGGGCACGGCGGCAGAGCCGGGGAGGGTCGCGAGCTCGGGGGAAAGCTCGACGAACGGATCCCGGCGGGGATGGCGGCTCGGGAAGGGGCTCGGGATAGCCGCGGAGGGACGGCGGACGGCTCGGGGCACGCCGGAGGCGCGGGGCGTCGGCGGACGGCGGGGATGCCGCGGGAGGAGGCGCTCGCGGGAGGAGCACCGCCGCTGCGGGCGGTCGGGATGGCCGCGAGGCAACTCCGCCGGAGGAGCTCGGGGCTGCTGCGCGGGAGTTCTGCCGGGGGGGCCCGGCCTAGGGTCGCGTGCGCGGAGAAGGGGATCGGGGAGAATGGGTTTTGTCTACTGTGAGGGGGAGAGAGAAAAGAGAGATGAGATGGTTTGTGGGAAAGGAAGATTAGATGGGTTCTTCACAGAAATAATATGGGAGACAATGAGAGGGAGAGAGAGTGGTTTGAAACTTTGTTGAAGTTTGCTCTGAGAGTTGATGGGAACGTGTGAGCTCTGAGAGAGGAACGTGGGGAGAGGTTTAGAAATATAGGGGAGTGGGGTGAGAAATGTGGGGTCTGTGTGTAGTTGAGCCAGGGAGTGGGAGAAGGAGTTATAAGAAAGTGGTGAATGTGAGTAAATAGGGAGGAGTTGGAGGAGTTGAGGGGTTGTGCTGGAGTTACAGAAATGAGGAGGTGGTCATTGTTGTGTGCTGGTGTATGGTGGGGGAAGTGGAAAATAAAGAGGATGATGGAGAATTGTGTGGTCCAGAGGGTTTAAGGGAGAGGGAGAATAGGACAGGGGAGTTGGCTAAATCGTGAGTTGCTAGTCCTTCGGGACAAACTCAAAATTATAATAATTTTTTTTTATATATAAAGATTAACCAAGTCCAACAATTCAGAATTAAGAAACAGGAAAAGATTAGGTTTGGCTCAGGCCTGGGTCTGGGCTCGGACTCGGGTTTGGGTCCGAAAATCAAAAGTCCAAGTTATTAATATTTTCGAAATCATTTTCCACTCAAAAATATTTAATAATATTAATAATAATAATAATAATAATTAGAAATACTACTAATAATAATTAATTACAAAAATATGGATTTCACAGGTGTTGTAGTCGATTTCAGCGAAGGATCGTCCTTTGTAGCATCTGGACTTCAGTTGCCAGCAGAGCCAGGAGATGTTACGGCGGAAACTGCTCTCATGTTACTTCTCCTCCTCCACCATGGCTCTGGACCCATCTGCTCCTCCCTTCTTCCCTTCTTCTCATTCGACTATCTCGGCCTCCTATTCGGCCTACTATTCCGATATGCGTTTGATACGGTCTACCTAACCTATATACTGATACTAATCTGATACTCTCTGATATTAAGTACATCCGGCTTACTAGCTAGCGGATCCACCAGTTACATGATTATATACTAATTATGTTTAGTTTGTCTTACGATACAGATTTTCACTTGCATGTATAAAGTATGCATGTATAATAGTAGGTAATGATATACAAAACTGAAAAGATAAATGCAATGCATGAATGAATGGATGAAAAGATAAATGCAATCCATTGGAAAAGCTTTGACACTTGCATATCATTCACTACCTTGATGTATCTATCTTACAGAATTATGGAGCTGAATTACTATCTGCGGAATCGTACTTGGATGTACAACCGTCATCCTGATGACATGTGCGGTGTGCGGGATGAATTCATAGAGGGTGTACACCAGTTTCTGCAGTTTGCCAAGGCGTTCCCTCAGTACATGGACGGTACCAAAATTAAGTGTCCGTGTGTGAGATGTCGCAACTTGAAATATCATCCAGAAGTGGATGTCACGTATCATTTGTACTCGAAGGGTTTCACGCCGAATTACTATCAGTGGAGCGAGCACGGAGAACTTGTGTCTTTAGCATCGGAGTACGAGCCTTATGTGGATGTCCACAACAACGCTCCTTACGACGATGGGTTGGTGAACATGGTTTTTGACGCGGCCGGGCCTAGTTTCGATCCGGATGATCATGATGCACCTGAGGAGGCACCGAACCCCGATGCTGCACAGTTCATGGAGTTGCTGGAGAATGCAAGGACTCTATTATATCCTGGTTGTGAGGATCATTCACCGTTGGAGGTGGTTACAAGATTGTTGAGCATCAAGTCCGATTTTAACATGTCGCAAGATTGCTACAACCGTATTATGGAGTTGCTTATAGAAATATTGCCTGAGGGTGCGAAGTTGCCTAAAGACTTCTACCGGTCTAAGAGGATGGTTAGATCGCTCTGGATGGGATATGAAAAAATTGATGCCTGTCGCAACGGGTGCATGTTGTACTACAAAGACGACAAGGATGAAGACGCTTGCAGATTTTGTGGTGTCGATCGCTACAAGGCCTGTGGTAGAGGAAAGTTTGTCGGTGCCAGGAAGCCTACCTCTTCGATGCACTACTTGCCGTTGACGCCGCGTTTGCAGCGGTTGTTTATGGTGAAGGAAACTGCAGAAAACATGAGTTGGCATGAGCGGGAACATACCGAAGGAGTGTTGGATCACCCATCTGATGGAGAAGCATGGAAGCAGTTTGATCGAGAGTATCCAGATTTTGCTTTCTGATCCGCGTAATGTTAGATTGGGTCTCTGCTCTGACGGTTTTACCCCATTCGGACTTTCGGGATCCCAGTATTCGTGTTGGCCTGTGATCGTCACCCCGTACAATCTACCGCCTTGGATGTGCATGAAGACTCCATATATGTTCCTCACCGTTATTATCCCAGGTCCGAACAATCCGAAAAGGAACATCGATGTTTATTTACAGCCATTGATTGATGAGTTGAATCAGCTGTGGGAAGTAGGTTCCAACATGTACGATGTATCTAGAAAACAAAATTTCCAGATGCGGGCAGCACTTATGTGGACCATCAACGACTTTCCGGCCTATGGAATGTTATCTGGATGGAGCACGCATGGTCGTCTTTCATGTCCGTGTTGCATGGACGACACTAAGGCTTTCCGTTTGAAACACGGAGGCAAACCGTGCTTCTTCGATTGTCATCGACAATTCCTGCCGAAGGATCATCCGTACCGGAGGAACAGGAATGCTTTTCGTGCTGGCGTTGTGGAGAAGGGTGATCCACCGACAAGGTGGTGCGGAGCCACGATATGGGAGGAGGTTAGAGATTTACCAAGTGCTATTGAGCAGCCTGCTACGGGCTACAAGTGTGACGGATTTGGTCGCACTCATAACTGGACGAAGAGGAGTATATTCTGGGATCTGCCATACTGGAGCACCAATCTGATTAGACATAACCTTGATGTCATGCATATCGAGAAGAATGTGTTTGACAACATAATTAATACTGTAATGGACGTAAAGGGGAAGACGAAAGACAATCCTAAGGCTAGATTGGACTTGAAAGAAATATGTAGACGTCCTGCATTGCATTTGATAGAGGACGGGAATGGAAAATTGAAGCAGCCTAAGGCAATTTTCTCACTGGAGAAGGAGGATAAAGTGAGGCTTTGTAGGTGGATTCAAGGTCTGAAATTTCCAGATGGGTATGTTTCAAACTTGAGAAGATGCGTCGACCTCAAGGAGAACAAACTGACAAGTATGAAGAGCCATGATTGTCACGTATTCATAGAGTGGTTAATTCCGATTGTATTTCGGGAATTCTTACCGCAGGCAGTTTGGGATCCATTGACGGAGCTTAGCATATTCTTCAGGGACCTTTGTTCTAAGAAATTGCTCGTTGATCGTCTAGAAAAGCAAGAGAAGGACATTGCGGTAACACTGTGCAAGCTAGAGAGGGTGTTTCCTCCTGGATTCTTCGACTCTATAGAGCATTTGCCGATTCATCTTTCCTACGAGGCACGTGTTGGTGGACCCGTCGAATATCGATGGATGTACCCGTTCGAGCGACATTTGAATCACCTAAAAAGAAAGGTAAAAAATAAGGCTCGGGTCGAGGGTTCTATTTGTGAAGCCTATATTCTCGAGGAGATTACAAATTTCTGCTCCTCCTATTTCAAACCTCATGTTGCTACGAATAGAACGAGGGCTCCGAGAAACGACGACGGATATCAAGAATTTAATGATGGAATACTGAAAGTATTCAATGCGTCCGGAAAGCCTTCGGGGAAAATGAAGAAGAGATATTTGAATGACGAAGAGCTAAGGGCTGCTCAGTTGTATGTATTACTCAATTGCGACGAGGATGAAGTGGAGAAGCTAGAGGGGTAAGTAAGGAATGATGAGTTTACGTCATCTCAATGTAATAGTATAAGCTAATATTATTGTACTAATCGTTCTAATGCTTCGTTATTTTCCAGCACATATAATGATGAGTTGAGGCTGGTTAGACCCTACCTAACAGACGAAGCATTAGAACAAGAAATGAGACGTCATTTTCCTTCTTGGTTGAGCGAATATGTAAGCAGCTCGGTAATATTTACTGGCCTCTTCTAATGCAACTGCGCAATAAATAACTTATTATCTCTTCTTTGATATTCAGGTCGATCGTCTAATTTCACCCGAGATTGAATTAATTAGAACTCTTGCCAAGGGACCAATTACTTTTGTTAAAACATGGCCAAGTTATTGTGTCAATGGCTTTCGGTTCAAGTCGACAAATGCTCCGATCAGAGACAGCTTCCTGGATCTTGATTCCACGAAGAACAGTTGTTTGTGTATCAAGTCTTCGAACTACAAAGACGTCGATCCAGGAAATGATTTCTTTGGCATCTTGCGAGAGATTGTGGAGTTGTCATATAATTATGGCAGAGAACCTGCAAAGATCGTGTTGTTCAAGTGTGAATGGTTCGATCCGATTGAAAATCAAGGCTGGAAAATTGACAAGCATGGTCTTGTGGATATAAACTACAAGCGTAGATATCAAGGCTACGAACCGTTTGTCCTAGCAACTCAGGCTCAGTTCGTGTACTTCACAGCTTATCCGAGACGGGGAGCAACGAAGTCTGACTGGTGGGCAGTATGCAAGACTAAAGCTAGAGATACTTTTGATGTTGATGAAAAAGCTTACCAGGAGGACGAGCTACCTCCTGTAACCAATATTGTCGATGTGGACTCCACGGAAGTTACGCATTACACGACACATAATGTAGAAGATGTAGAATTATCCGAAGAGGAAGACGAAGCCGACGAAGGTGAAGACGAAAGTGAAGATGAGGAGGAAGAGGAAGATGAGGTCGAGGAAGACGAACAAGATGATTATTCTGAAGATGATTGAGAGAGATATACTTATCTGAACTTAGATGTTTCTTCTAGAATATATTATCTGGACTTAGATGTTTATTGTAGAATGTATCATCATATGTTACCTTGGTTATTATCTTTGTTGTACTGTCATATTCTAGTATCTATTATTTGTTGTACTTTTATATTTCTAGTCTCTATTATTTGTTGTACTTTCATATTTCTAGTCTCTATTATTTAATTTCTTGTACTATCATATACTGTTATCAGGTATGGCAGGTCGTCGCGGAGCGTTACGAGGGACACGACGAGGACATGATCCTCCAGTACTTCCTACAGGTACTGCTAGAGGACGGAGTTTTCCTTCGGTACCTCCTACTGGTACCGGCTCTGGATCTTCGTCGCCGATTACTCCTCCATATCGGACAGTAGCTGGGCCTGCTGGGACGACATCACGTGGCATATCTCCTGGGACGAGTAGTTCCAGGCCTGTTGAGAGTGCTCGCCCGTCTAGCGTTCCTGATGCTGATACGACGATGGAGATGGATGAGCAGATGGCGGAGGCTACGCCGACGGCCGAGGAGGATGCGCCGACGGCCGACCAGCATCATGAAGATGATGCGTGCGCACCTCCGGAGGAGGGGAGGACAGAGATCTGGGCCGACGGTACAAAGTAGGTATTTTGGTTTATGATTTTTTTTTCTGTTTTTATCATAAATTAACTTTTTTCATGAATATAATATGTCTGTATAGATATCGTCCTCCAGGGGTACAGAGACGCCTAGGCGATATGCTGAGGCATAATTATGGTGGTCCCTGGATTAACTACTCTGATGCTCCAGACGAAAGGAAGAACTACTGGTTTACGCGCTTCAAGGTTAAAATAGATTTGTTTTTAACATGAATCATTTAATTTATGCATATTATATATAACTGATAAATATTTGGTTTATACTGTTCTAGGATATGTTTTACTATCCACCGCACCGGGCCGAGCTGATCGAGGGGATGTTTCCTTCCGTCGCTGCTAAGCTGATCCGCGACTCTATTAATGATCAGAAGGAACGTGATCGTGCCGGAAAGCCGATCAAAGGTTGGATCACCCCTGATCAGTGGAATGCGATGAAGGCTCGATTCAACGAGCCAGGGTACAAGGAGAAGTCGGAGAAGGCTAAGACGGCTAGGCAACATGCCTCGAAGTGGTGCGGTGGGTCGATTCCGATGACGGAACATTTCCGTCGTCTGGTATGTCTTTCTCTTTTAGAAATATTATTTTAATGCAAATCCGATAAATTATTACTAAGATAATATATTTAATTACAGGTAAGGAAGGTCGGTAACGTCGACATGGTGACCGTCTTCCTGGCCACCCATCGGAAGGGCGGAGTCCTTATTGACGAGAGGGCCGAGCAGACCTATGTAAGTATTACAATATGTTATCTTAATTTAATACTTCGTGTCAATTTTAATATAACTTAGTAAATATGATGCAAATAAATATTCATGAAGTTAGTAAAAATAAGTACATTAATTAGAAATTAGAAATCATAGAGTACTATCCATACTTTCTAGGCCGAGTATAAGAGGCTGCGGGAACGGGCGACTGCTAGTGCACCTGATGCAGGAGTGGCCGGTACTTCCTCGCAGCCCACTCAAGCTCCGTCGGAGGACGAGCTGTGGATGACCGCCGCTGGTGGCCTCCATAGGGGTACGTACTACGGTACGGGATCCTATGGCGCCCTAGTTGCGACCCAGTCCTCTAGGACATCTTCTGCTAGTGTGCATGGTCCACAGCCGTCCCAGGAGTCTGCCCGAGTCCACCAGATGATGGAGTCTCTCCGTGACGACCTGCTACGACGGATCGAGCAGCAGTCTCAGCACCCTACGGACGATCCTGCGCTGATAGCACGATTGGATGCGCTCGACCGCGCCATTATGGGCTCGTGGAGACGACTGAAAGGACAGAGCGCACCGTTGGAGGGTTAGAGCGCACGGTGACGGAGTTGCAGACTGGACAGGTGACCATGGCCGAGAAGGTGAGATTGGCGCAGGATTCGATGGTCCAGAGCACTGGTAGAATGTTATCTATCATGGATTCATACAACCAGCGACTTACAGCGTTGGAGCATGCTGGTACGGGTGCGCCTTCATCGTCGTCGACTCCGCCGCCTCCACCGCCTTCTTCTTCGACACCGACTCCACCGACGTCACAGCCTGGCGCTCATCTGTATCGATTTCACTTGCGGAGTATGAGGAGTTGTTATCCCTTCGTCGCGGCGGTGCCCCTCCTGCACCAGATCACTAGTAGTCCTAGTTAGGACTTTTGTTTGTGTTTGTATCATCATATGTTTGTGACTTATGATTGGATGTTTGGATTTGGATGTTATTTGTGTTTGTATCGATTTGACTTGTGACTTGTTGGATTGGATGTTTGGATTGGATGTTAATTCCTTCGTCGATAAATGTTAATTGTGTTTGGATTGGATGTTAATTAAATTAGATTAAAGCTATATGTGTAGCATCTTGAATTGTGAGTAGGGGTTTGAATGTGCTGTGATTTAGAATTGTGAGTGGGGATTTGAATGTGTACCTATATGTGTAGCATCTTGAATTGTGAGTGGTAATATAGAATCTGTGTTTTATTTTTTTTATTTTTTTTACAATTTTAGCGACGTTTAGCGACGCTTACTGACGTTTATCGACGTCATTTTCCGACGTTTACCGACGACAAGCTGCAAAAAATACATTTTTCCGACGTTTTTCCGACATTTACCGACGACTAACTGCAAAAAATTACAGGTCTCCGACGCTTTTCCGACGTTTACCGACGACTAGCTGCAAAAAATGTATGGACCTTTACCGACGTCTAGCGACTACATTCACGTCGCTATATTACCGACGAAACGACGGTAGAAGTCGGGAATTATTCCAGGACTTACCGACGTGTAGCGACTACATATACGTCGCTAATATACCGACGACACGACGGTAGACGTCGAGAACTCACCGACGTACAGTTACGTCGCTGGATGTCGGTAATTGCGACGTTCAGCGACGTTTTTGTAATCAGCGACTAAGGAAACGGCGACAAAACTTAGACGTCGGTAATTGCGTCGGTGCTTCATATTAGCGACGGATTTTATTGTTTTAGCGACGTTTTTGGGCGTCGCTAAAACGACTTATTTTGGTAGTGTCATAAGCGCTACACTACTCTCCAATACCCAGAGTC
>JANAVB010034549.1:0-40838 GCA_029216955.1 Iris pallida | reverse complement strand
TAAAGTGTCATATCCATTTCGATATGTGCTTGTACCTTTCAAGGAAAGTATCATCTGGCCTAGCCATCCCAGCACTCATGAAGGATTCAAATGTAGAAGCAGCCATCCAACAGTATGTAAAGGGCATTTCTACCCGAGGAAGGAATCAGGCTCTTTCGTGCCAATTCGAACATCCTATCTGTGTATGCCCTTAATTCGGCATTCAGACGGTAGGTCATTGCCGTTAATAGATCCATCTTATACCCAAAAACCAGACGGACTGCTGCGAAGACGACTCCTCTATGCATCCTGTCTGCCGAACAGGTGCCAGGAACTACGAATTTCCTCAGCCAAAGAGATATGAATCCGGTCAGATGACCTTCAGCGGACAATTCTCGGCCACCCTGCTTAATATAGGTTTCTAACCTATCACCGGCCTTGTAGCTGTCGATGTCTTCTTCGACGACAATGTCGTCATGATTAGTCTCCCGGATTAATCTGTTAATCTCGGCTTGACTCAAGGGCTTGAATTTACCGACATACTGATCGGTCTTTTTTCTTCTTGAATTTCGTCAGTACGGCCTTGAAACAAATAAGCCATCCACTTCGAAGAATAGCAATTGGAGTCCCCCTCTCCACCTTGTCCCTTATAAAAGCTTTACAGATGCTGTAATGACACATTAATTCTTCAAATACATAAAGAATTAGTGGGTTGGCTGCAGAAATCTTATTCATTTCATCAACAAAAGGGATATATTCATATGGTAAATCTGCTGTTGGTAGCTGAGATATATATGCCATTTCATGAAGGGCGAATCCCATCTCGCCCTTTGGGGTCATGAAGGTGCCGGTCCGATAGTTATATCTCTCCGCTAATGCCAAAACAGATCCGGGTTTGGTTTAAAACCATAAGCAGTACACTTAATGGCATCATATAAACCTATCGCCTTCAACTGTGCACCGAAGTTCTACAAAATCCATCTCACTAGAGCAGTCCATCTAGTGTTCTCTGGATTTACTAGACCAGTCAGCCTCATTGACTGTTTTGGGTAGATGGCATTCTTTAATTGAGCAAATTCGTTGGCAAAAATTGGGACTCTGACTGGCTTTAGCAGTGCCGAGTCCTCAGGAGGGATGGTGGCAGGTAACAGTCCTCGCAGAGATGTGACATGTGGTTCAGTACCACTGCGGAACCTTCCTTGACGATATCCAATCCACCCAGCCTTAGCTTGTCGGGATGGAGTAATATCCCACTTCATCTGTCTTTGCTGACCCGAATGGAATAAACGGGCTATGTTGATACTCTTTGTCAAACCAGTCAAATACATAGGTTGATTTGCATCACCATCCCTGTGATAAGATATGCTACTTTGTCAGAGCAGGCTGAGAATTCATGTCAATAGCATCTCCAAAAAGGAATGCTGGCTTCAAATGGGCAACACCATCTACACTCTGTAACGGCAGTCCACTCATCAGGTTCAGCAAAGTATCATCTTCCTGATTGGTCAACAGAGCTATTCTTGTGGAAGGTCCGTTAAATTGGGGAAAACGAACATGTAGATCACTTCTATAATTATTTCCCATACTTCCTTCAAATTCTGCTTCCTGAGCCAGAATATCCACTGCAAATGAAGAATAAAGTATTAAAAATCTTCAATATCGAAGAGTATAAAGTTTAATACGTTTAGTTTTACTAAGCGTACAGCTCAATTTACGCTCAATTCTTACTAAGCGTATGGCAGACTCAAGGTTCAGCATACGCTCAGTTTTTCTTAAAGCGTATGGCAGACTCAAGGTTCAGCATACGCTCAGTTTTCCTTAAAGCGTATGGCAAACTCAGGGTTCAGCATACGCTCAGTTTTCCTTAAAGCGTATGGCAGACTCAAGGTTCAGCATACGCTCAGTTTTCCTTAAAGCGTATGGCAGACTCAAGGTTCAGCATACGCTCAGTTTTCCTTAAGCGTATGGTTGACTCAAGGTTCAGTATCGCTCAGTTTTCTTTAAGCGTATAACAGATTTTATCTTAAGTGAATGGTTTTTAAAGTTCAGTTTATGATCAGTTTGAGCGTATCAGCGTATGGTTGACAAGATGATCATTAAAAAATTACGTTAACACAGGAGTCAGCGTATTTCAATGAGACAAGTTGCCATAGCATATTCTTTTAAAGATAGCGTATTTTGATATCTCTAACAAAAATACGTGTATCTTACAGATATACGCTCCAAACATATTTTCGTAAAACGAAAAACATGGAATACGGCTAAATCCTAAAGAGGGAAGCGTATTTGCTGACGTATTGACCCTAAAGAGGATACGCTCTTTGAGTTCTTTCAAACCAGAGCCCTAAAAAGGGAATAGTTATTGTTCGTCATCTTCATCCTCACCATAGAGAGGTTTTAATGGCCGTTCACTGCATGAAATACGCTGACTGGCCGTCTTCTTGGTGGTAGCATGTCGACGGCAGGATGAGATGACTCTTCAGGGGCTTTCCCCTTTCCCTTCGCAGCAGCATCAACCTTGGGTGCCATTAATGGAGATGGAGTTGAAGACGAAGAAGAAGAAGAAAGATCTTGAGTTTCTGAAAGCACTTTTCTCTCTCGAAAGCAAAAGCTGTGGTAAAAAAAAAATAGGTTTTGGAAGACCTATTTATAGAAGAAAGGAAGAAGTTCAAACGGCGGATATTCTTTAAACAAAATCCCTAAAGATTTGTACTGATATTGAGGAAGATAACAAACTCATGCTAGCGTGTCAGGACTTATTCTCACTTTAAAGTTCAAAGTAATTTCGATCTTTTGAAATTCATAAAGTTCGAAAACTTTGAAGGGGATCTTGTAGGGTGTGAAAATTATGACACGCTGACATGAGACTCAGTCAAAGCCATACGCTCAAAGCCATACGCTCAGTCCAAGCCATACGCTCAAGGCTACGCTTAGTCAAGGCCATACGCTCATCTAAAGGCCGTACGCTCAGTGAATATTTTATTATTTTCTGAGATGACAGCACAGCATGTATTTAATAAAGGATGAATCTGACACTTCGTCTTTCGTACAAAGACAGCTGTCCAATGAAGACTAGTCGTCGTATAGGTTTTCGAAGAGTCGGTTTTGTCTTTTACGAGGACAGCTCAGCATCTCTCATAAATGTAAAAGCCATCATTACTATCAGTTTTGACAGTCTGTCAGCCATCATATCCGCAGTCACGACGCTCGAGAAGATTTTGTCAGTTATTGGAAGATATGGCGTATCAAAGAAGATTGATGATGGCCATGTCTAAACATGCCACGTGTCTACTTATTCAAATATACGACTCCTTCCAAATTAAGTGAGCGTATGGATCTCATATGACTCTTTCCCAATTAAGTGAGCGTATGAACCCCATACGACTCCTTCCACTAAGTGAGCGTATGGACCCCATACGACTCCTTCTAACTAAGTGAGCGTATGGATCTCATACGACTCCTTCCAACTAAGTGAGCGTATGGATCTCATACGACTCCTTCCAACCAAGTGAGCATATGGATTCCATACGACTCCTTGTCAAGTGAGCGTATAGTTTCCATACGACTCCCTGTCAATATGTGAGCGTATCAGCTTTATATGGTTCTACGCTGTCCAAGTCAGCGTATGCAAGACATGTACCTTCAAAAGCTAGCGTATGACTCTTCTTCTAAGGCAGCATATCACAGCAGTTGTGTCCAGAATGATTTTCAACGTGCAGTTAACACACGTTCTCACGTGTCCTGCACTCAGTTATCCATTTCTTCAGAAGTTATACAACGTGGCACTCATGCCATCAATCTCTCCTGAATGCTCCACTACTTTCAACCGTACGCTAATGTGTCTCCATCAGTATTTGCCACGCGTCCCTGCAGTTATGCACACGTCAAGTAACTACCTGAGCATATGCTTAAGGACAGTTATCCTGAACTCTATAAAAGGAGTTTTTTCATCTTCATCAGATACTACAGTCAATTTCAGAGAGAACAAAGAGATTACCCAGTTGCTGTCCAAGTTCTTCGAAGTTCGAGTTTTTTCATCGCATCGTCCAAGGGATAAAGTAATCGTCTTCTAGATTAGATTCCTACAGTTGTAATTTTCTCAGATACAAAATAAATAAAGTGAATTTATTTATGGAAAACATTTCTCAACGGGATTGTACCGGTGTTCGGTCCCGATCAGAGTTCGACTGAGGTAGTAGATTGTTTGCTCATAGCCTGTATCGCTGTTCTGAGCCAGCAGAGTGCCGAGGGAGTGATCCATGGCTCGGACGTAGAGAAGAAACGGTTTGCCGGCGACGGGTGCCACCAGGACTGGTGGGCTCGTCAGGTAGGCTTTGATGTCGTCGAAAGCCTTTTGGCATTCCTCTGTCCAGACGTAAGAGCTCCCTTCTTCATGAGCTGGGTGAAGGGTTGACATTTGCCGGAAAGGTTTGCTATGAACCTCCGAATGTATGCCAGACGTCCCTGTAGTCCTCGAAGTTCTCGAAGGTTCTTCGGAGGGTCCATATCAAGGATAGCTTTGGTCTTCTCGGGATCGACATGAATGCCTTTCGCCGTGATGATGAAGCCCAAGAACTTTTCGCTAGAAACCCCAAGAAAGGATTTAGCGGGGTTCATCTTGAGTTGATGCGCCCGTATGAGATTGAAGACTGTCTTGAGGTCTTGCAGGTGATCTCCTTTGAGACGGCTCTTGACTGCGATGTCGTCAACATAGCATTCGACTGTCTTGCAAAGATGCTGACGAAAAATGGTGCTCATAGCTCGTTGGTATGTCGCACCAGCGTTCTTCAAGCCGAAGGGCATCACTGTGTAGCAGAAAATGCCCTTTGGAGTCCTGAATAACGTGTGTTTTGCGTCGTCAGGAAACATCTTTATCTGGTTGTAGCCCGAATACCCGTCCATGAAGGACATGCGCTCGAAGCCGCAGGTGTTGTCGATCATCACGTCGGTGATTGGAAGCAGGAATTCGTCCTTCGGGCAAGCAGAATTGAGGTCCCTGAAGTCGATACAGACTCGTATTTTCCCATTCTTCTTGGTGACGGGGACAACGTTGGCTACCCAATCTGGGTGTTGCTCTTCACGGATGAAGCCGCTGGTCAAGAGCTTGTCCACCTCCTGATCGATGGCATTCATGATGTCCGGACGGAAGCGCCGCTGTTGTGTTTGATAGGCTTGGCATCAGGTAAGATGTTCGCCTATCATCGCGATCTGGGAATCAAGTCCCGGCATATCTTCGTAACTCCAGACGAAGACGTCGATATACTCTTTAGCCAGCTGGATTAAAGATTCTCGATCTTCTCCTTTTAGGCTTTTGCTGATAAAGATAGGTTTGGAAGAAGATCCATCCCCAAGGTCGATCTGATCGACTTCGTCTTCGGTAGGAGGTTCACGTAATTAAAAACGAGACTCCCATTGTTGTCCTAGGCGTTGGGCCCAGGGTTCTTCTTCGAAGAATTCTAGCGCTTGGTCTTCGCCTTCTTCTTCTTGAGATTGTGCATATGTCATGTTGGCCGACAGCACTTTTTTGAAGACAGATCCGATTCTGGTATCGGAATCCCACGTTGATGCTTCAGACGAGTGAGAATGTTCTACTTCTTCTGCGTCTGAACTCTCTGGAGTTGACGGTGGCGTGACATAGCCTACCCCCGTCGAGTTTTGTTGTAGTAGTCCTGGAGCTTTCCTTTAGGTGTCGGAAGCCGGAGAGGGAGACGTCGACCCTTGCCGTAGTTCAGGCCTTTTTCGCTTTTTAAGTCGTAACCCATCTTTTGGATGAGGTACTTTGCCTTGTCCGTGTACCGATAGAGTTGCATTCTGCCGGCATCTGGTTCTGGCTCGAGTGGCGGGAGGTCTTGATGACGCTCAACCTTGCCGAAGATACTGGAATTTTTATCTCGACTCCGTAGTGGGACTATGTAACAGACCCCTTGGGACGGGACTACTCGATTTACATGATGGACGGTCGTTATTTGTGTTTGCAACGACCGTAGAGCATTATCTAATGTGTACATGGCATTCCAATATGGAAGACTAGAATAATTAAAAGATATTGATGATAAATACGAGATTTTATCCCGCGGGATTACATTGTCTAGAGAAGGGGCATCTACATCAGCCGAGGTATATTTCCCCAACTCTTCGTCTGTAAGCACTGGAGTAGGATCGAAAGAGTCCACCACAGCGTTGGCTGTGGAGTCTGAGAGGACTACATGGGCCTTCTCTGGCGGCTGGGATGGCGGTGGCTTGCCCTTAAGACGCACCTTCAGAGGTGCCTCCGCTGTGCCTCCGGTGATTGGTGCCTTTCCTTGTAGTTTTGTCACAAGGGGAGCCGATGTCTGAGGCATCTTTCCCTTGAGGCGTATCTTCAAGGGAGCTTCAGGAGCAGCTGGCGCTTTCCCGGGTAGCTTAATGCTCATGGGAAGCAACTTCTGAGACGGTTTGCCTTTGAATCGGATCTTCAAAGGAGCATCGGGAGTGACCTCAGGCTCCATGTCTGGCTCTGCTGCTGTTTCTGCTTCGTCGTCAGTATCATTGGCTTCCTCCTCGTCAGGTGACTTGTATAAGTCGGCATCGGTGAAGTAAGCTTCAATCCCTTTGAAAGGGTCGATGTCTGCGAACTCCGTACGGATGACGTTGTTGGTGGACATATACTTATATTGGTGGAGCGTGGATGGCACCACCATGTACTCGTGCAGCCATGGGCGACCCAACAAAATATTGTAGTTCACTTCAGCGTCTACGACATAACAAGTGACCTCGGTTCTGAGGTTACCGATGTGGCACTTTAGTCGTATTCTGCCCAGTGGTTCACTTTTGCTGGCGTTGAAACCACTGATTGTCGTGTTGGAGGGCGCTAGTCGGTACATTAGGATCCCCAGTGTTGAGAGCAGCGTCTTCGGGATGATGCTGAGAGAAGACCTCGGATCGATCTGAATCCGCTTCACCTTGACTGAACCGATGTACCCTGTATAATACAGCGGCCTGTTGTGTCGATTGTGCTTAAACAGCATGTCATGTTGGGTGAAGGTTATATTGGGGATAACCTCCTCCGCACAGTGACAGTGCTTGCACACAGTCGGGAGATCTTCAGGCTGCTTGACCTGGCTGAGAAAGGATTAAGCATCCTTCAAAGCTTCGCAGAGAACTTCTCGGGAGTCTTTGGAAAGACGAAGGAGCTCGAACAGCGATAGGCGGGCAGGAGTACTGGCCAATTGTGCCAGTATATCGAAGTTGTGGGGCTTGGCTAGCCCCGAAGCATTCTCCTTCCGTAGAGGTATGTCAAAGCGGGTCTCTATCTGCTTCTGCTTATTGGCTGCTGGGGGCTTAGACGGGCCCTCGTCCTGGACAGCAGGGACGGTGCCCGGAGGCACCACCTCGACGGCAGCTTCGTCGGGTTGGGCGTTCTGTTATGAACGCGTCTGCACAGGAAGTGCCTCTTCCGCTGAAGAAGAGACCATACGGCAAGACTTGATCTTCCTGCCTTTAGATTTGGAGGTAGGGCGTACCTCCGATTGAGTCACCTCGGAGACGAGATCGGGGTGAACCCATAGGATCTCTCCCCGAGATGTGGTGAGTGGGATGAGTCCACTCACGTTGTCACGGGTAGGTGGTAGGTTAACCACCTCCATTGTCGCTTTAGGGATGGGGACGACGCCATCTTGTGTTGTAGTCGGCGGCAGGGTGCCAAACTGGAGTGACACCACGTTGGCCGACACCGTCTTCTCTTCGTAGTCGATGGAGATTATATCCGTATTGATCATGCGCTGGATGTAATTCTTGAGGACATAGCAGTCCTTGGTTGGGTGTCCAACAAACCGATGGTAGTGATAGTACCTCGGGTTGTCCACTTTCCCAACCTCATCGGGACGCTTCGGGTCCGAAAGCTTGATCTTGTCACCCTGCTTCAGTATCTCAAAGAGTTACAGGGTGTCTTCGTCGTTGAACGAGTAAACCTCCTTTGGCCTTGGTGTAAGTGGAGGCTTCTGGGTAGGTACTGACGCACCTTTTGAGGCATTGACGGTCAATGCCTGCTTTCCCTTTGTTTCTCGTCCAGGGTTGTTGGCTGCAGGCCGTTTTTCCTTGTCCTCGAAGGCAGGGAAACTGACTCCCAGAAGACGAGCATTGGCCGCCTTCTTTTCTACGGCTTCTGCTTCAATGATCAAGGAGCTCCAGTCGGGAGGAGGAGTAGAGTTAAGCCAGAGTTTGACTGCAGGCAGCATGTTCATGCTGCAGGAGGAGAGAAGCGCATGTTCCGGCATGCCCGGGGGCAGTCTGAAGCAGGCCTGACGGAAGCGTTCGATGAACACTCGAACTGTTTCCTTCTCCTTCTGGCGTATCTCTATAAGGGACGCCATTGTCATGTCCTTCCCGCCGTCGTAGAAACGGTTGAGAAAGAGGCGCGTCAGGTCGTCGAAGGAAGATATTGAATTGTCGGGGAGGCTGCAGTACCAGTCGTACGCCACTCCTTTCAGTGCCCCAACAAATATGCTGGTAAGTAGTGTATCCTTCTTCGGAAGATATCCCGTCTGAGACTGGAAATACGTCAGGTAGCGACGCGGAGAGTCCTTCCCGTCGTATGGCGTCAGTGTTTGTTGTTTATACTTTGGAGGATAAACCACCTTGTTCCACTCGAAGGGATAAGGCTGGGGGATACCCATTTTCTGGCGCTCCTCTTGTCTCGTCTTGGACTCAAAGCGCTCGCGCAGGTCCCTGATCATCTCGACCACGTCTTCCGTGGAGCTGGGAGTCGGGGAAGGTGGTACCACCGGATGTTGAGCATTTGAGGGCTCCTACGTCCGAGGTGCTTCTCGGCGATCTGCGTCCGAGGATACCCGTTGAAGGGGTACACTCGACTCTCCATTGGCCCCTGGATCGGGGCCGGTAGAAGGTATCTTCGCCAAAGCAGACCGTATCTCAAATACTGCTTGAGTCAGTGTTTGCATGGAGGCAGAGAGGGTTTTGAGTCCTCCTTCCAGAGTATCCATGCGCTGGATGAGGTCCGTTGGTGGCGCATCAGACTCGATATCAGCCCCAGTCACGTTTACTGTCATGACGCGGCCGGGAGTGGATGGATGGGTTGAGGCTTCACTCTCGGCTTCACTCTCTTGTGGGAGAGTTGCCTCTCCTGAAGCCTCGTCTTGGCTACCCCCAGCTATGTTCGGGAGAACATTCACCATGGGCGCATCTGTAAGGGCCTGATTACCCTCAGCTCCGTCTTGAAGGGCCTCTTCGTCTCCGAAACTCGGGTCCGCAGATGCTAGACTACCCCCAGCTATGTTCTGGGGGATATCCTCATCTTCAGGGGCTTCTGGGAGGCTGACTTCGCCTCGAGGATCTGCCCTAGGTGTGCTCTGGACACACTCGTCTTCGGAAGGAGGCTCGACAAGGGTCTGACTACCCCCAGCTTCCTCCAAGAACTTCTTCCTCGCTCGAGTGCCTTCGAACACTCCGGAGGACGATACTGCCGTCTTGGTTTTCCTCAGCTGGCTTTTAGACAATGAAGAGGAACTGCCAGTCGCTTTTCGGACTGACGAGGAGTTGGAGATCACGTTTCATGAAGCAACCATTGGTTCTTCTTCTGTTGATACCTTCTTTCCGAGGCGACGTCGGAGGGGTGTCGATGATTGCAGCCCTGGAACACCGACTGCCTTGGTGGGACTGCCGCTTTACAACAGCAGTTGATGGTGACCACAGCACAAGTATGCCCCGTGAGAGGCGCATCGTGCTTGTCAGTCGACTCTCCTGATTGGCGCTTGTGAGTGATCACGTGACGCAGATCGTTGGAGGAGAGTGCCACCTTCACACCCCCTTCAGGCGCATGGCAAGGCCAAGCGCCGGAGTGGTCAAGTGAGTGCTGTGCCCCCTGATCTAATACCAAACAGGTATCCCGATCAGTAGGGGGAACCACAGTATTTGGAGTGACTTGAACGGACCTCAAATGCACAACCAGAGGAGGCACGGGAGTTCAAGACCACTGGATTTGCCTTACTCAACTTGGTTGTGCACGCAGTAGATGCGCCCAAGTGAGACAAGGACTTTGAAGGTCGGCTCGTTTCTGGCGCCGCAGCACTCGAGTCGACCTTGTACAGCTTACCATCAGCAGCGCGCATAATTGTGAGCGCATGCTTCTGGCTTGCTGCTGGCATAGCACGTTTGGGGCGCATGGCCCGTGCTGCCTTGGATTCTTCGTACCAGTCCGCTGGGGAGCATAGTACTCAGAATCCAAATTCTCCTCGCCATTACAACGAGTGAGTCTGTCAAAGACAGAGACCTTCTGTGGCGCATCAGAGGTAATGCGCGGGGCATTGGCTGCGCCCCTGCTCCGTCGACGCATCTTCCTCGCCTGAGAGGGAGATGGCTGGGGAATGTGGTTAGCCACACGTTTCCCCGAGAGATGCGCTGCACCAGCGGGCGCATCTTGGTTGCTGAGGACGTCAGCAGGAAGGGAAGACTGGATTGGCGCATCCCCTTCGGTGGTGGTGCCCGAGGCGTCGACCTTGCGCACCCAGACTCGGCGGGTCTTCTTCGGCTTCGGCAGCCGCTTCGAAGGACTCGTGCTGCCTTCAGAGATGAACTCCTCATACGCCTGTTGATTGAGGCGTACGACCAGCGTCTTGTGGGAGGAGCCCACCTTCACGTCGTCAGATGGTGACACAGCTTTCTCGGTGGAAGAGAAAGAGGTCCCCAGCAGAGTCGCCAGCTTGTTTGCCATTAAAATTCTTTGATTGTAAATTTCAATACAAACAGAACAGTATTACAATATAGGACTTAGATGTAGTCCTAAGAGTACACTTTTGTTTATCTGGGTTCCTTATGCCGATGGAGTGAGTGGTAATGCGTGACTCCGTTGACGATCTGACGACGATTATCGGTTCTCTGAAGGTCTGGATTGCTCTGGATGCTGGAGCTTGCTGAGAGGAGGAAGACGTTGAGTGTTTGGATCTGCCTCTCTGGTGGTGCGAAGCCTTTGTGTGTTCGTTGTGGAGGTTGATATGTGTGTACGTAGGTCTGGAAGAAGGAAACGGTCCCTCTCTTTATATAGTCTGCAGGCTGGCTGCTCATGCACGCATGTAGGATGCGCCTGTACGCGGGGACGCCACGTGTTGATTGCTGATGGAGACGCATGGACGATGCGCCCTGATTGAGGGGTTGAATTCTTCATACTGCTGTTGTGAGCCGGCACGTAGCAGAGGAGAAGATCTTTCTTTTGCTGAGATTTCGGATGAGTCGAGTCAAAGGACACGTGTCATCGACCCATGGCTCGGAGATCTCGAATTTAGTAGGGAATGATCTGGTAGGATGCGCCTAGGATTGGGCGCATGAGAAGACTTTGGCTCGTAACCTTTAGCAGTTACGAACCATTCTGGATGCATGGCTTTTGAGGCGCATGCGAGGCTTCAGTAGTGACTTTACTCCTGTCTTTCGGGATCAGAGAGAAGTCTGTGGTGCACAGCTTTTGAGGCGTATGCAGATTTGGGTGCATGACTGCGGAGGCGCATGCGAGTGGTTGAGTGGCTACGTGGCAGTAGCCGTCGAAGGAAAGTAATGATGATGCTGACGTTGGCGATGCTTCGTCTTCTGAAAAAGCTGCCGACTGTTCAGACTTCGGGAGGCGTGCTGCCAACTCTGTCAGTTCAGCATTTAATGTTTGTGACATTCGATGGACAGCTGAGTGGGCGCATCGGTTGGCGTTCCACTAGGCGTATGGGGACGCATGGGGGCGCATCCCCTGCGATGCGCTTGGTGCTGAAAGGTACGTCTGGTGTGATGCGCTTGATGTTGAAGGGCGCATCTGTGTGATGCACGGTCTGGCCGGCGCATCCGCTCTACTTTGACACGTGCGACTGTTACGTTCTTCGAGTGCTTTAAATAGCCGTTTTGACTTAGCGAATTCGAAGCGTCCGGTTCATCCATTTAATGCAAATTTATTGTACGAAATTCGGAGAGCCATCCACTTGGCGCATGGGTTTGATTTGCCCGGCCTATAAATAGTGGCTTGGAGAGAGGGTTTGCTTCTCGTTCTCTCACGTCTTTCCGATATGAACTTGTGTACTCGAATGCATTCTGTTGACGAGATGCTCCCGAGGGTGAAGATGCGCGCAGTGTCTTCATTGATGCACTTGAAGGTGACTGTTACATCCAAAGTCGGAGTCGAGGGCTTCCGAGGCAGGCGAAAGGTGCCTGTTGCATCCAAAGATGTCACGCCCCGATCCCGCAGAGTCCTTTTCGTCCTCGCTTCGGGCTCTTTGGGACCGTTCGTCCTCGCTAAGGCGTGATGCCGTGCAAGCCTAAGTTGCGCTTGCACAAGGTCAAGACCTGAAACAAGACAAGATAGACAAGTTGACAATACGCAGCGGAACGTATCGCAGATAATTGAAGCAGCAGCGGACATTTCAGAATACAAGTATGAACACAATGGTAACAAGAACATTTCTTTTATTGATTTCATTTGAACAGATTACAAGCTCTCGATTCTCTCTGATACAATATTACATTCTCTCAGAACTTTACAGATTACAATGATCCCGTTCCCATACATTACATCCTTTTATATACAAAACCAAACTCTTGCACAGATGTCATCTCTTGGCATCTCTTCTGATTTCTGGCTCCTGAGGATGAGGCACGAGCTATCGCTTCGGGCTATCCTCCTCGATGCATGGTGCACCTGCATGCAGACTGATGATGGGTCAGTATATCAGCATACTGGTGAATGTGTGAACAAAGAGCTACATTTGTCTGAAACGATCACTGTTCATTTAGTGAGAAAACGTTTCTTGTGATGTGATCTTGCTAGTTTTACCTAGATTCATTCCATGCATACAGAGTCAGTTTACATATCTTTTGAAAACACATCTTTGAAAAGCCACAGATCATATTATTTCAAGCATACAAGGGACTATTCAATTCTAGCACGATGACTATTCCTTTCATGTGCAGTGCGCAGCGTGTTTTATGAGCATATTCATTTCATTAGGGACAACAACTTTAGCATTCTTTTCTCTTGTTCAAGACAAACTTAGGGTCAGATTACAAGCATGATATTACATCCTTTCTCTTAGTGGAACATAGCATTTCTTGGTAACAGATTAATCTCTGCAAGCATTTATACATCAAACTCAAGCAATACAGTTTTATCACTTTTTTAGTGATTCTTACCATAGCCGACCGTCCATCCCTGCACAAGACAAGGATTAGCATAACATTATAAAACCAATATTGTCATTCCCTGTTCGTCTCTGCATCGTTAGCTCTTAGCAAAACATATGATAGACACATGCAGACCGATTGGCAGTTGTGACTCTCCGGTTCAGCTTTGTACCAATCCACACCTATCTATATGATGGTCCATGGGAAACCCATGATTAGCCGCTGTGACGCTCTTGGGTTCAGCTCGTCGCTAAGGACACAGATAACGGCTACACTTTTAACATGGGTCCTTGCACCCAGTGTGCTCATAATCTCTCCTAGGCCGAGCGGTTCCAGGCGCCCCAGATACCACCCGAGAGACAAATTTTACTCGTGCACGAGTTGTTCGAGACCATATGCATGCTCTAGCAGGATTCTATCAGATGAAACAGGTTTCAGATCAGATGTACGACATGTTCTTTTCATGCCTTTGCAGATATACGACACGTTCAATTCGTGTCTTTCTTTTATTCAGGTCAACATGTACAAGTCCGTCTGTACATGTCTATAATTCTCAAGCATACAAGCAGCAAGCAATGATCAAGCATTCAATTCGATTCATTTGTTTTCTCTTATCCTATCAAGCATGACAAGCATCATTTCAGTTCTTATTAGCAGGCAACGAGTCTTCTTATTAGCATGTTGATTATTTCTTTTCTTGTTCTTAGCATGGCATGGTTCTCTTTATCAAGGCAACATTCAAATCTTAGCGAGGCAACATGTGAATTCTCTTAAAGCATACTCAAGGATTTACCATCTTATTATTAACAAAAGCATTCAATCAAAAATTCAGATTCTTCAGGCGTAAGCGAATCAGCAAATGAGACTTCGTCCACTCACCCAGATTAATCGTCTTCTGTTGCAGAGCCAGCAATCCGATCTTTCTGTTTATCTAGTGCCTTCGCGGAGTGGGGCACTACAAAATAGGGATGCTCGAGCCTCATCTTCGTTGTGCAGGAAGAGCCGTAGATCGGAATGGCGGTGCTGCGGCTTTGGTGGCTCTTCCTTCCTTCAAAATGGGTGTAGTCCATTCTGGTTGTGTTGAAAGCTGCTCCTTTGGCCGCGGTTTCGATCACGGTCTTCCTTGGTGTTTGGAGGCTCTGGTAGTGGCGGTGCTGCGGCTTTGGTGGCTCTCACAAGGCACGCGCGCGCACGCGCGGTCGTCCGGCCTGCCGCCGGCGACTCGTGGCCGTGCGCGGCGGCGCCCTAGGCTGGGGGAGGTCGCTGGGGACAGGGGTGTCGGCACGGTGGAGAATAATTAGGGTGGCTTCTGTGTGTATGTGCATAAGAGGGTCGGGGAGACTCGGTTTAGCAGGGCTGCTGTAGGAATTCGGTCGGGTGGGCTGCCTTCATGGGCCCTGTTGGCTGAGGCTGGGCCTGATGGGCCTGGGGAGTGTTTGGGATTTGTTATTTAGCTTATTTGATTTTATTATAGCTATATAAATATATGTATATATTTCTATATACATATATTTGTGTATTTATATATATATATATATATATATATATATATATATATATAGTATATATATTATATATTATATATATATATATATATATATATATATATATATATATATAACCATGTGATGATACATACCCACATACATAAATAAATATTCCATAACCAAAAAATATATATAATTCATTTGAATAAACGAATATTAACGATAGTATTTTAATAATAATACTAATAATAATAATCTTATTTCTTATATAAATTAAATCCTTATATAATAAGGTAAATGTACATATAATCAAACACATGCAAGGTTGCAATTAACCTACTGATTCCAAAAGAATATACAAGGACACTATTTATAGATTATTATCCATTTAATGATAATAAAATATGTATATATCCCATATAACTATTATAAACTATTTACTTGGCCATAAAAGTAAAATACCAGTATAAATATTTTATATATACAATATACATATACATGGTCGTTTTTGGGCGTACAATATGTCTACATGAGGTTGGACTGCTTGGGTCAAGTCTGGGCCAGAATAATACAGTCGGGTCTCCTAAAATTCAATAATCTAATAATAAATAATTAAAATGTCTTTAGAGGTTAAGTCGCAACTTGACCTGGTTTTCCTAGTTAGGACGTCCCTATGGCTTGGTTTTCCCGGGCATGGCTAGTACACTAGTCAAGGCACACTGCTACATCTCCCGTGCCACAATTCCTAGTCGTTTGTACTTCAAAACTCTACCATTGCTAAAGTCATCTACCGTAATAATTAACAAAATAATTATTTATAAAATCTAAAAATCACCATTTAACTCAATTAAATAAATAATAAAAAAATATTTCAAAAATTCTGGGAAGGGAGGCTACAAGTTGAAAACATGCGATTTATTATGTGAAGGCTAAGATGAGGCAAGTTCACCGAAACTACCCCACCTGAGCGAGCAGTCGTCTCGACCGAGCGATGTCTTCGAGCAGCCGTTGCAAGGCTAAGTCCGAACACCGTCGGCGTTTCGATTCCTCCGATTGACTGAGCGGGACGGGGCACTACATCGGTCCCCGACGATAACAACATCACAACCGCGTCTAGGCCGTTGGTTTTTATTGTTCTTAATTGATAAAAACGTAAGCGGAGGGGATATATTCGCAATATAAAGATACATGGATCCATATAACATTTTAACTTTTAGAAAACACCTGCATGTTAATGATAGAGGTATATTATGAAGGTGTATATTGCAACTTCGTCTCTATATTCTAAAAAATTGTCGATCCAAAATACTATCGCTGCTCTAGGCCATTAGGGTGGAGATCACATGCATGCGATGAGTGAGTAGAGTATTGGAATTCTTTCTACTTTATTCGTACAATTAGGATGCTTAGGTATCAACTAAGCCTTGATTGATTGTTCATGAGATCTATCAATATTAACATGGATACATATATATAATATATGTGGATATAAACACCACTTTTCCATGTTTGTTCCAAGAGGACAGGAAGAGGAAAATGAGGGGAGGGGTGATGATGGGGGGTGCTCGATAGGGCCGCCGACGAGGAGGAGCTGGTGAAGGAGAGATCTCGTGGGTGCTGTTCGTCTTCGGGCGTCCATGTTCAATGTTGTGTATAGAGAAATCAGATAATGCTTGCTTTCTTATTGAATGAAGCAGATACTTGTACAAGGGAGTTTTAACAACTTTGGAGATAAAGTCTCCAAGTGGTTGCAAAGGATAATGACATCTCCTAGTGGTTGCAGGTTGTTACAGGGGATAACAACATAGATTCAAACTAAATAATAAATAACAGAAACTAAGATAATGTTAAACATTGTTATTGTTAACATTCTCCCTCAAGTTGAACGTCCGTAGGAAAAGATTCAGCTTGTTAATCAGTGTATCAAACCGCGTACGAATCAAAGGTTTGGTGAGCACATCCGCTAATTGATCATCAGTGGAGACGTATGCAACCCGGAAGGTTCCATTCTGAACTTGTTCACGCATAAAATGATACGGCAATGCGATGTGTTTCATACGAGAGTGAAAAACAGGATTGGAACTTAGGCTTGTTGCCCCCAAATTATCACAGTAGACGACCGGCGGTTGTGACCAAGCTCACCAAAAAGAGATAGCACCCACATCAGTTCAGAGGCAGTGTCGGCGAGGGCCTTGTATTCAGCTTCTGTTGAAGATCTTGCAACAGACCGTTGTTTCCTTGAACTCCAGGAAATAGGTGTACTCCCCAGATATAAGGGATGTCCTGTGATGGAAACAAAATCATCCTTATCACCGGCCCAATCAGCGTCGGAGAAGGCATGAAACACTAAAGGAGCAGAGGCGAAGATGTGAATGATATGATCAAGACTGCCAGCCAGATAACGTAGCACTCTCTTCAGTGCACCCCAATGTTCATTGATCGACTGCTGCATAAATTGGGACAGTTTATTTATACTAAATGCAACATCAGGACGCGTCAAATCCAAGGTACTGAAGGCTGCCGACCAAGGTTCTGTACTCAGTTGGGAAGGGAAGTAAGGTGCCACCATCACGCAGCAATGGAGTTGTAGATGACATCGGAGTGGTGACCGTTTTGTATCTGTCATCCCGACTTTAGTGAGTAGATCAAGGACATACTTCCGTTGAGAGAGAAAGAGACCATTACCAGTGGGTAGAACTTCCACTCCAAGAAAGTAATTGAGGTTGCCAAGATCCTAGAGAGAACTTTTGTGTAAGCTTTAAAATTAGATTATTAACAGCAGCAGTGGAGTTCCCTGTTAGAATTATATCATCGACATAAACTAAGAGAAAAAAATGTTGTGAGTCCATGACGATATATAAATAGAGAAGCATCAGCAATTGAATTTGAGAAGCCGAGTTGGAGTAAATAACTCCGTAACTCATGATACCAAGCTCGTGGAGCTTGTTTTAGTCCATACAGGGCCTTTTTGAGTTTTGATGGACAATTCCTGGTTGATAAGCTTCTCATGAAGCTCCTCGAACGAGATCGGGGTGTCCCTCGCATTGACACCATCGACTACCGGCTTGTATGCAGCATCAAGGCATCGCAGAACATATTCGGTGAGATCCTCGGAGTTGACGGGGTTGCCAATGGAGGCAAGAAGATCAGCAGTTACCTTCAGAGAGTGCATATAGTCGGTAATGGAGAGCGAGCCTTTGTCAGAGGAGCGTAACTTATCCTTGAGTTGTTTAGTATGTCCGCGAGATGCTTTAGCATAGGTGCGCTAAAGCAAATCCCAGATTTCATAAGTGTACTTCGTTTGGGTTACTAGAGAAGCAACCGATGGAGATAGTGCTAAGAACAGAGCCATACAGGAGACGATCTTGCCGCTTCCAGGAGAGAAAAGCCGGGTTGGGGATCGTGGATGGCGGTATTGTGGCTGTGCTGACAGTGAGCTCCGAAAGTGGGTGTGAACCATCCAGGAACTTGAATAAATCATGTCCCTCAAGAGTAGCCTGAATATGAAGCTTCTAATTCAGATAATTTGTAGGAGTAAGCTTTATGATGTTGGAAAGATGGATCGCTGTGAAAGGTTGAGATGTTTCTTATGGGTTAGGGAGGTGAGAGGTGAAGTCAGTAGCCATATGAGAGATGTGTGAGGGAGCTTTTGTATTTTGTGGGAGGACCAGGAGTGTTTAGACTGATACCATATAGAGAAATCAGATAATGCTTGCTTTCTTATTGAATGAAGCATATACTTATACAAGGGAGTTTTAACAACTTTGGAGATAAAGTCTCTAAGTGGTTGTAAGGGATAATGACATCTCCTAGTGGTTGTAGGTTGTTACAAGGGATAGCAACATAGATTCAAACTAAATAATAAATAACAGAAACTAAGATAATGTTAAACACTGTTATTGTTAACACTGTGTCGACTGCAGCCAACCCGTTTTGCACTCCCCACGGGATCGCCAGCCAGTCGAAAACTGTGAGGAAGGTGGACATAACACAGCCCCGGTACGTAGACAAGCTTGTCGGAGCCGATGAGACATCGATGTCTGGACTGGAGGATTCAGGAGAGGAGGGAGACGACATTGTGTCCAAGTCCATATATGGCGGATGAGGAGAAAGCTGAGATGTAGGGAACAGATAGTAGTGTAAATTGTGATTAATATGTTTATATATATGGCAATTGGCAAGTGGGAGCCATGCTCCCGTAAACATCCTGTAAATTGCTTCCTGTATGAGAATGTTCCCATATTTTTTTTTTGAAGCAATGGGTAGTTGTGGCGAACTCGCCTCCACTGAGGCTCGAACTCCCGACCACTTGGGCCGCATGCATCTCTCTTAACCACTAGGCTAGAGGTCATTTGCAGAATGTTCCCATATATATATATATATATATATATATATATATATATATACATATATATATATATATATACATATATATATATATATATATATATATAATTCATTAGGGTTATGGTTCCCAACTCATACGGCAACAAAAGAGATGGTAGAGATGGTTTTCTCTATTCTCTTATGCATCCCCTTCAACAGAGAAAGGAATAAAAATTTTATCTTTGTTATTAAGGGTCGTAAAGAGTTGGAAGATCGAATCTCATAAAGAGACGTCTGCTAGGATCCATCAAACCAATCAATGAATTTAGATATCCTTTCACATTTATTTTATTATTCATCTCCCGAATTAACATGCATTAATTTCCAACATTGACAAGACTATCATTGTGTATTTTCTCTCTCTCTCTCTAACGATCATTGTTTTGTCTTCTCGCTAACGATCATTATCTATTAATTTGCTAAGCTCGTATTGTAGTGGTTACACCGTTCAAATGTCAATATCCCGCTCCCAATTGTCAAATAAATATTATTTTGACCCAAACCTGGACCCGACCTTATTTTATCCCAATTAGACCTAGACCTACACCTAGACCTGACGCCTTCTAAACTTAGACCTAGCTATGCTTAAGAGCTTTGATATGCCTACAACAAAATGGTTATAATTTTCTTACAACCGTTACGTGTCGGACTCGGATAAAGTCCATATAGCATGAAGTGAGAGGAGAGGTGGAATCCGGTAGAACCCATGTGTAAAGAATAGGAGGGAGAGATTGTAAGAATGTTGTAAACATTTGGTTGTAGACTTAGCATTTTTTATGCTTTAAACATGTAATTTAGTTACACATAAATTATATCAAAGTAACTCGTACAAAGTACAGTAGTTTGTGAAAAACAGTACGAACACCAGACAAAATCGATAAAGTTCAAATCTCCCAAAACGTACAAGTGTGTGTTGTAATAAAAAAAAAAAGACTAACTCGTACAAAAGGCAAGTAAGTTGTGTGAATTTTAACCCTCTGTCCAAAATGAATGTAACAAAAAACTTGGATGATTAGCTAAAAAGGGAAAAAGAAGAAGGAAAAATATATATTAAAGACTGGATAAACCATACAACAAACCAAATGGTTGTCATCGTGGTCAATTTTTTAAGCTCCAACTATGTTTGATAACTCATACAACAAATCAAATTGTGTGAATTGTGTTCATAAATGAACAGGTCATCCTATTTTATGTTAGGACAAATTTTATGCATGTGTATTTTAATATTTGATTCTTTATTTATTGACTTGTACATATATAAATGAACAGATATCTCTCTCTCTCTCTCTCTCTCTCTCTCTCTCTCTGTATATATATATATATATATATATATATATATATATATATATATATATATATATATATATATATATATATATTGAAGAATAAAATTTTTTGTATGTTGCAGGATTCGAATCCAAGACCTACCGAACTGGAGCTTTAAACCCACCTATATATGGGGTCGGATCAAAGGTCCGTTGCGGCGGGGCCGTGAGTCGTCTGATCGGGAGGAGCCTGCTCGATCCAATGGACGAGAGGCGAACGGAGCTTCCGCTGGGCTTGCCGCGAGGCTTTTGATCCGGATCATATATATTTGAAAATAAATAATTTATGTTGGAGCTGAATTTTTCTTATTATATAGTAGTATAAATTATATTGTTAAGCACCAATTACAATGGTTCTCAATATCCTGCTCCAGTTATCCTATAAATATTGGACTCGACCCTTTTTTTAAATCTGAATTAGACATAAATTTTGCTATGCATTAAACAGATAATTTGAGTCCACATAAATTCTATCCGCCGTCGGCTCCGCCGTTACGAAAGATAAATGAATTTTATAAAATTGTACGTCCTCTGAATTCAAACTCTGTCAAAAATAAATAAAGTTGGGAAAACGTTTTGATGAGAGCTAAAAAAAAAAAGGGAAAAAAAAAGAGGAAAAAAGAAAAGAAATGGTAACTCATTACAACAAACCAAATGTCGTCCAAACGTACAATATTCTTGTATGTGATTAGCATACTTTTCAAACAATTTATATCAAAAATGCTATTTGGCTTTCAAATTTTTTTGATGATATCATCTTCTATTATGTGGCAAATGACATAGTTGCTGACATGACAAAATTTAACAATAAAATTAATATTAAAAATAAAATTAATAGTAAATTAATAAATTAACATGATAATTAACATTAAGATTAACCTTAACATTAAAATTAAAATTAAAATTAAAATTAAAATTAAAATTAATATTAATATTAATATTAATATTAATATTAACATTAATATTAAATTTTTTTGGATAATTAATTTTTTTGATTAAAATTTGCCATGTCAGCTGTTATGTTATCTGCTATGTCAGATGCTGTATAATGAGAGATGGTATCACCTAAATATTTTGGGAGTCAAATAACATAATTGATATCCAACTGGTCTCTACTAAGGGCAAATTATGTTTGTCTTCTCACTAATATTAATATAATCAATTTGCTAAGCTCCAACTGTCGTTCCACTTCCACATGGTCCATAGGTCTATCTATAGCTGTTAATTTGACCGGAGACTTGGACACGAAAATTAAACCCTATTTTCTTAAGTTTCAGACCAAGACCCAGCCTTCCAAAGTAAACCGAAAATTCAGGACACATAAATTATATTTTATTTCATATGTTTAATAAAGAATTTTTTTTTTGTGGAGATAAATAGAATAAATTGTAATTTTATATAATTTTTTAGTAGAACAGACCAAACATCCAAACATGTGAAGAAGTTGTGGCATAATTTCTTTGTAGAAAATTCCGAATAGGAACCAAATAAAAAAACTTTTCGGATTGTTTTGCAACGAGAAGCTATTACAAAAAAGTAGAAAACTATAAGAGCAATCAAATAGTAAGGTCCATTCCAATTTATAGATTATTGATTCAGAATATGGGAGCTTATTTTATAAAATAGTAGGAAGGTTTAATTGGAGTCACATGATTGTCTCGTCACAGCCACAAGAGCTATATTGTAGACCCTCAAAATTTATACATTCAGACTGTAGGAACCTCATTTTGTAGAATAGTAAAACTCAATTTGAAGTTCTAATTTCCATGTTCTATATTATATATTATTTTTAAAAGAGGTACACATGGGACTACATTCAAACATCTCATTTGGGTTTAAATTTTTTTTTTTTACTATTCTCATACAAACCTAACATATTCTACATTTTTTTATTACAAATTTGAGACTCAAATGCATTTAGCTCCATATTACTAAAGATATTTACTTGATATCTACAATTTTGTTTGTCAATTGAAAACTCACTTTCCGAATTACATATCACATGGGCAAATTCGAAACATATTTTTATTTATATACATAAACTCTAAAAAAATTTAGAATTTTTTTTTTTTTTTTTGCCAAACAGATCCTAAACATAAGACTAACGGGTGCGGGCTCGGATTAGCACAATGTTTACCCAACCCGATAATATTAAATGCACTATGGGCAAAAAAGATATTTTATAATAATAATAATAATAATAATATTATTATTATAATTATAATTATTATTATTGTTATGACGACGACGATAATGATGATGTATTATTATAAAGAGGTTTGAAAATCGTTAAAAATAAGCCGTCTAAGTTGTACGTAATTAAAAAAGAAAAAAAAAATCCTCACCTGAGTAAGAAAAGAAATTTCTAAACTCTTTAACTATTTGAACATATATTTAAATCCTATAAATATATCTATAAAAAAAGTATAATTAAAACATATTCAATAATCAAGTTATATTTAAACCCCATATATCCAAAATTTTAAAAACATATATATAATAAATCATAATTAAAAATATATCCAAATTATATTTAACCTACTTCAATATAATGTAATTTTTTAATAATATTACATGATTTATTATTAATTTTTGTATCTTCAAGAGGCACGTGAACACGTAATAAAAATAAATATTTACTAACAGGCTTACAGTTGAAATTAGAATTTGGGTCTCCAATATTAGATTTAATATTTTGTTCTTAAAATTACTTGCTTACACGTGAATAGTGATTTTAAAATGTAAACACTAATGTTTGATATTTTAGAGATCCAAATTCTATAATATCAACTATTATGTGAGATTTTATTACTAAATAACCATATTAATAATTCCCTCCTACTTTTTCTTTGTTTTCAACGAAGACAGCTATAGCTATTTCCCACTCTTTGCCTGCCGAATGGAGAATTTAGAGTTCAACTTTGTATTCATACCTCTCTCTCTCTCTCTCCATTCTCTCTTCTTTCTCCAGAGACAAGAACGAGGTTAGAATTTCTTCTTCTTTTCTTTCGTTTCTCTAATTCTTTGCAAGCAGAGCAGTAAATTCTTTTGATCGATCTATGGTTCAACTTACAATATTTCTTGAATTCTTTTTTTTTTTTTTTTGATGCTGTGGAAACGTGCGAAGTTTCTGCTGACCATTTGTAGATTTTTCTCCGCGGAATTTTAGTTTTCTTGGAAATAGCATATTGATACTTCTTTAGACATGTTGTTGAATACTGATGCTACTTGATTCTTGATCGATGGGGGGTGGTAAGTGCATTTTTGAGTCGGTGTGTCGTGCTCCGCGGGCTGCTCCTTGGTTTACGTGAGCTTAAACTGCATAACAAAAAGGTAAGGTGTCCTTGCCTACTTACTAACTTGCTTTCTAGGTTTTATGGCATTATGGCATGACCCTCCTATTCTAATAGCTATTTTGGCTAAAAAATTTGGCACCAAATTCGAGGGTTGATGTTGGGTCATAAAACATTGTCAATTCCATGGACCTTTCTTATCTAGGTTGCATAGACACGTATTTCGATACGGACACTATACGGGTATAGAATAAAAAGCATATTTCTTTACATATTTTATATATTATATCTTAATAATATCTATATATAAGTACATTTTGGGTAGTAAGTAGGTTCCAGAAAGTTTGAGAAACGAGTCAACGCAAATATATTACTATTTTATGTCTCAATTATGTTTGGCATGATCATAAATATGTCAAAAATACTTTCAACTATGTTTTGGGTCTCTCTGGAGCCTAGGCATGGGTGAGCAGTCAAGTGAGCCGACAGAAGAAGAATTGTGCCCAATACGGGTCAAATACGGGCACAAACTTGCAACATAGTTTCTTATGCTCCATATCCGATTCTATTATGATGGGAGAAGGCTTGGATGAATGTCATGTTCGATGACTGTGGTCCAACAAGATGTGAGTTGGCCATGGAATATGCACAAAGTCGTGAATGTGTACGAGACTTGTGAATGTTTCACTAGTGTGATTGAGCCAGGTAGACAAGATGCACAAAGATAGAATAAGGGTTGCATTTGGTGGTATTTAGAGGTGGCTTCAATAAAGGAGAATTTTTTGTTGGTTGAACATTTGAATTGATTTTAGATGTACAATAGGCACCGGTTAGGGGTGCTGATCTACATAAGGAATCTTAAGGCTTAAATAGACCAGAAGATGATTGTCAACGAATACCCAAACTCGAGGAAACTACGAATTCATTTTCAAGACTTATATGTTGGGTTATTTCATGTTTCACTCTCACCGTATGTCTTTTCTTTTTCTTTTTTTTCTCCTCACTGTATATGTCCATTGGTCTATGAAGCACAGATACATCAAAGACTCCGGAATGCACTATCACACATCAAAATATGTGCTGAATCCGTGTCACCGTGTCTGAAATATGTCATGTCGAATCCATACCCGTTCAATATAGCCATTTCTACATATAGACAACGTTATCCTCTTATTCACTTAGAGTTCCAGCCTCCCCGATGACATTTCATTGTAATTTTGGATATCCATGCTCTTTGAAATTACTTAAATAGTTTTCATGCCGAGAATCATGTTTCACACTCTATAAGCAATATAAAGATATCTTCCCTTAGCTCCCAAATTTTCTCTCCCCTAATTTTTTTTTCTTCTTCAGAAAGTTTGTTGATTCAAATAGTTTATGTGGAGATGGGAATTTGTATTGTGGCGTAGTGGATGTCTAGAAATTTCTAGGAAACTCAAGAGAGCATATCTCTTATAAATAAACTTTCTTAAAAATAATTCAATGCCTTTGCAAGATGTTTAGACCCTTATTTATAGCCTTTAGTATTACAAATTAAGACGAACCTTAATATGAATAAATGAATAAAACTATCCTAATAAGGAAATCCTAAAAAGAAAAAGAAATAAAATAAAATCTCCTACCAAATCCTAATTAATACATTTTCTAATGGTTGTTGTTATTGATACTCCTAAAATGTCATTATGCACTCCTTTTTAATTTTCTATCATTTTAATTCCAAATATACCTATGCATTAAATATGACATTTAATTTGTGCATGCATGGAGGGAGAAGTGCATGATGGCATTATAGGAGTGCCAATAGTGTTAATATAGGAAGAAATTTGGAATTTGAATGTTAGAAATTAAAGATGAGTGCAAGATGACATTTTAGGAGTGCCAATAATGACATCCTCCCTAATAAAAGAAACTTAATAAATCCTTTAAAAATGTCCTAACAATTCTCCTAGAAACTTCATAAAATATCTCTTAATAATCCCCACATATTCTTCTCTTCTGCAAAAAGAACTCAACCCCGAGTTCAGAAGTGAAGTTTGAAACCTTCCCTTCCAAAGGAACAAGTATTTTGAGTAGAGTTTCATCTTCAATGTCTTCCTTGGAATCTTGATCTGTATGAGCTCTTCAAGTACGATCTTTAAGCAACTCGTATTCCCCGAGAACTCGATCTTTGGGTAATCCTTGAACCTTTGAGATGTAATAATCGAGTCTATATTGTGTTGGACATCCAGTGTTCTAAATGGCGGCGACAGGCAGTAGGCGGTCTCTCTCCGCACCGCTTTTCGGTAGGTGGTGGAGTCGGCGGCCAACGGAGGATTGCGACATAGGCGGAGGTGAGGCGGCGTAAGCGGGTGCCTAGGCGGAGCAATATCTAACAAGATATTTTGGCAAAAAAGGTTTTGTAAGCATTATGGGCATATGGTTCACTTTTATAAAACTAAAATTTTATAAATCTTCATTCCACAACTTAGATATACATGGAACATCCTTAAAATATGCATATAGTGCAACAAGCAGTGGTAAAATAGTAAACAATGTTCAAAATGTATCGACCGCTTAGGCGGTAGGCGGACTCTCTCCGCTGCACACCCGCCTACCGCCGTTTAGAACCTTGTGGACATCATTTCTTGGTTGCAATTGATTTGTCTTGTCATCAACAAAGATTTCCTGGAATTCCTCGAATAAGAGTTGCAAGTATGTTGTGACCTCCACTAATGGGATTTCTCTTCTTTTACAGACACATTGTGTTTCTTCAATTTCATCTTGGGCCTCACGATTTTTTGTAATAGTAAGAACCAAGATTTCTTGATCCATAGCCTTTTCTACAATAATGCCTTGTCCAACTTATGATTCTTCAACATTTTTGGTCTTTAATTTCAATTTGTTGTTGTGGGATGCTTTTGATTATTTTCATATCCTATGTTCCTATATTATTAGTTTCCATATTATCAGCTCGCGACGTTGAAACTCTTGAACTCTTTGTTGCTTGTGAGTGTAATCTTCAAAAAAATTTCTTCGACCACCCTATTTTTCTTGGATTGCGTGAAAATTTTCAAATTTTCATTTCCGTCTATATATTCATCTACTAGAGCATATTGATATTGTGAAGTATATCTAGAGGTTGTTTGCTCGTATCAGTATGGTAAACTGGTAGTGGACAATAACGTGAAAGATAACAAGAAGGTGGTGGAACCGTGGAAGATGACGTGAAAGCGGTGGTGGATGATGAAGTGAAGGTGGTGGTAGCGGATGATGGTAGTATAGGTTTTGTGGTTGTCGTTCATAACCTTTGAGAGGAATACCACGAGCACGATTGGCGGAGGGCACATCTTGGTAAAGACGAATCCCTTAGATCCTTAGGGCAACAAGTATGTCTTTGATCTCCGCACAAGTTCGCTCCATACGTTCAAACTTCTACTCCAAATGATCAACTTACTGGGTGGGAGCATCAGGAGCGTTGTCTTCTTTTTCGTAGCGGTAATCAGGTCGGAGGTTCTGATACCAACTGGAATAGTGGAGGGGCAGGGGAATAGATATTGTTTTATGAGTAATGCTACAGGATACACTTTCCTTGACACACTCCATAGCCACATTGATATGACATTGCATTATTGGATGTCAAGGAAAACCTTAAAGGAGAGGTAATAATTGACATCCAATAGTGCACCGTCACATCAATGTGGCTATGAAGTGTGTCCCCATACCATTACTCAAGTTTAAGTATCCTTGTCTCATCATGCTCTCATATAGGTTTCTATTCATCATCAGATTCATCATTCAGCTTGAATATTGTCATGAGTTATTTTCTGTTATTAGAGGATTGTAATGTGCTGTTACCTAGATGTTTTAAAACAATTAGCGAAATTATTGTCTCCTGTTTACACTACTGATTTTTGAGATAATATAAACTAATGAAATTATTTGTTCGCAGTTAAAAGTAGCAAAAAACCATGGGGTGGCTTCCATGTTGCGGAGAAGAAGATAATCTTCATGTAGCTGATAGTGGAGGTCCTCACACAACAAAACAGTCAGTTGGTAAAGTTATTATCTAGAACTATTAGCATATGCATTAGAGCAAAAAATTTGAGTGGAACAACTGGATCATGTATTTTCCTGTCCATATTCACTTAAGAAATAAATACAAGTTAAAGTACCTGTTGAATCCAGGTTGTTTTTAAGCAATGGGCATCGGATTTTTTGTTAGTACACGAAAGATAAAACTGCTGGTGTTTTGGGAAATTTCTTACTGATGCTTGATTCATGTCTTTAGTCCCAGTGGTCATAATGACAACCTAGATGAATTGCCCATGCTATGCTGGCATTTTTCGTGCTTTACTTAACTGTTAGAGAGCACATACCTTTATAATATATTCTTGGAACACACAATACAAATATGGGGTACTTTTGGAGTTCCATCATCTGATGATGGACCTATTGTAGCATGTCCATCCGCTCCCTCCAATATGTATCTTAAATGATTTTCTATGATCCACTTGATGATGGACCTGTTGTAGCCAATCCACCCGCTCTCTCCAATATAAATGGTGTTTAACTGTTCTGCTCTGATCCACTCCTTTCTCAAAATGTTAAGGTTTATGCCATACAATTCTTTAGAAGCACTTTCAAGATGCATACCCAACACTAAAAGTTGTGATGGACCGAGAGTTATCTTCTTCTTTTTCCAGTGCACTCATGTGAGTGCGTGGTTTGGTGGGTGGGGTAGGGCCCTGGGGGCATCTATGCCAATGTAGTGGATCTTCATCAAGATTGCCCGAATCAACTTAATAATCTCAAATTTGAATCATGTTCCAGTGAACTTCAACTCACGATGGGTAGGTCAGCTTTGATTTCAAAATATGTGGATATGTTCTAGTCTTTTGAAGTTAAAACGCACGCCTACCGAGATTTGAACCTGGGTTGTTCTAATACCATGCTGAAAGTCGCTGCAACAAAACTCAGAGTTGTAGTGAGAGTTAAGGATAATATTCTTCTTTTTAGTGTGTGTGTGTGTGTTTGAGAGAGAGAGAGAGAGAGAGAGAGAGAGAGAGATCAAGCAGATCCCAGCTAAATATCAATGGCTTAAATATTCATATTGTTCCATAATTCCTTTTTATTTTCTTATGCATACAATGGTGCTCTTACCACTAAAAGTACTAGTTACCGTATTGTGACCAATCTAGTCCACTTTCTTTCGCAGCTCATCATGTGTACCACAAGTCTTGAATCCATACATATATTGGATGGCCAAAATAGTTGATGACCTATCCCCTGGGTGTTCAAAGTAAATGTTTTCTACTTGTTTGTTTCACAGCTTTATTATATTGTAGGATAATCGTGGCTTTATTCTTTTTCTTCTTATTTTTTCCCTTCCCATTTCTTCTTTGATCATTTTTGGTAGGTCAGGGGTGGGACTTTACATGTAATTTATGTTAAAGGGGAAAATTGTGGTGATCAGTTTCTATTTCTGTTGTTCGCCCCTTGTAAGCAAATACATATGCTGTACGGTGTATGATACAACCTTAATATCATTGTCCCACTTTGTCTGCGTGTGCGTTGAAGAGGGGGGGGGGGGGGGGGGGGGGGGGTGAGGTATTTTCTCTTTTTGTTTCTTATGGAGTTTGGCAGGAACTTCTCCTGTAGTTCATGTTGACTAATCTGAATATCATCCCACAGGTAATAATGGATCTTATGATCATACCAGAAATCCTGCACCCAGGGTTGGAAAACCTATCGTATACCAGCCTATCGAAATCCCTGCTATTAGTGTGGATGACTTGAGGGAAGTTACAGAAAACTTTGGTGCTAGCACTTTGATTGGAGAGGGTTCATATGGTAGAGTATATTCTGCCGTCCTAAAAAATGGGAGAGCTGCAGCGATTAAAAAGTTAGATGGCAATAGGCAGCCAGAAGAAGAATTACTGGCACAGGTTTGTTGCAAAATTTTCTCTCTTGTGAACTTTATTTTGTTCTCTGTGTCCCTTATAGAATGATTTACAGGTGTCCATGGTATCCAGGCTGAAACATGAAAATGTTGTCGAACTCGTTGGCTATTGTGTGGAAGGGAATCTCCGAGCCCTTGCTTACGAGTTCGCAACAATGGGATCCCTTCACGACATTCTTCACGGTAAGAACTGTCAAGTTAAATTTGTTCCAGATGCATTTGTTCATGTAAGTTTCGGTTAGCTTTACCAGGATTGTTAATATGCTGAGAATATTGCAGAGAGCAAATTATGGTGCTTGATCATGTGATGCAGCAACTTGGCATTTCTTTTCCTTAAGCTTAGGATGTTACAGTTTTTCAACTGTATACCAATGTATTAGCCTTGAAAATCCAGTTGTTAAACTTGCGAGTTTTTACGCTGCTCAACGTTAAATGGACTCGGGATTTACTATCTACAAGCCGGTCCCGTGCCCATGCAACTGTCTAAAATTCAAGTGAATTTAATTGTTCAAGTATTCAATCTGTGAAGGTACTTATGATAGTTATAGACTTATAGGTCTAGGAACTTAGGGATTGTGAATATTTTGGTTGCATGAAATCTCTACTCACCCTCTCCTTCTCAAATGATTATCATGCCAAAATTTCAATTTATTGTTTTCTTGATGGCAATGTCATATTGAGCTTCTTTTTGCAAGATGCAAAAGATCTCTCTTTATAGGAGTAGGTGGTTGAAGAAGCTTTTAGCTAAACTTTTGTTTTATTTCAAATTATATCACATAAGGGTTCTAGCTGTGTGCTTACTTCTGATGGTTTGAATTAGGCTTTGTATATCATTAAGTTTTATGTCCTGCTGAAGAACAAGTGAGATAATTCATTCTTGTGTGGTATAGGACGAAAAGGTGTGGAAGGAGCGAAACCCGGTCCTATTCTGTCGTGGCTGCAGCGGGGTGAAAATTGCCATAGGAGCAGCAAAAGGACTTGAATACCTTCACGAGAAGGCACAAATAATTCACCGTGACATAAAGTCCAGCAATTTTCTAATCTTTGATAACGATGATGCAAAGATAGCTGATTTTGACCTGTCAAATCAATCTCCTGACACGGCCGCACGGCTTCACTCTACTCGTGTGCTCGGGACATTTGGTTATCATGCTCCAGAGTAAGTTCCTTTTATCTCAATACAAGTGACCCAAAGGTGCTTTAGCTGTGATCTAGGAAGCACAAACACTCCAAACATGTGGGCCATGTTGGGACACTTATTGGACAAAACCCGGACACTCCAAAATACATTAAGACACACCAAAATATGTGTCGTGTCTGTGTCTCCGTGTCCTTACGTGCCGTGCCACATCCATGTCTGTTTAACTTCTGAGCAGATACCAGAATCAGCCCCATGTTTGTTGGTATTTTCAACTTCTCTGAATGGTGGTTCAGGTATGCGATGACTGGACAGCTTAGTTCCAAGAGTGATGTTTACAGCTTTGGTGTTGTTCTTCTGGAGCTGTTGACCGGTCGTAAACCTGTCGATCATACATTGCCACGAGGCCAGCAAAGCCTTGTAACATGGGTATCCTTTTATTGCTTTCCTTCATTTTCACTTTATGTCTGGCAGTACTGCAGAACCTTTTGTTAAATTATGGCATTGTAGCCTCTATGGACTAAATTCCACATGTACAGGCTGCACCCAGACTTAGTGAAGACAAGGTGAAACAATGTGTTGATGCTAAGTTAGGGGGAGAATACCCTTCCAAGTCGGTTGCAAAGGTTAACTTTTTGAGATCTTAGTTCTTGAATCCTTCTAACTTGTCCAATCATTTGCTTCCTTTATCTATATGCCATATTAAGTTCCAATATTTTTAGCTAAGACTAGCTAGATGGTATAGATCAGATTGGATCCATGCAAAATCTGAATTCATATATGTTTGTGTATGCTTTGGACCCAAATATAACCATACCTGAAACCGACACGTTCATGCTATACAATTGGAGTCCTGTTGGATTTGGATTAGAGTAAGTATTAGTAAACACTAGATGAGAAGTGTCCAGAGTTTGAAGTAGAAATTTAGAAAACAAAATTTCAGGTTGACCTCATTATATGTTAATATTCATAAGCATAAAGTTGCGACGTTGAATGATACATGTTTCTTCAAATGTAAGACTATCTTCTTAAAAACTGTGGCCAAGATAAATCTCAGATTTTTATCTGCTTGGTATCTGCCTACCATTTATAGCCTTTTGAAAAGTTGGTAATTTTCATCGAGGAATGTTACAAATTAAGTGTCATTGGGCGCTCAATAATATTATTTCTTGCAATTTATTAATCCATGTCAAGAGTAATGGATTATAAGAGAACATATCAAGTTGAACAAATATTTCCTCTAATCAGATCAATATTGAGTTTTCATATTTTGATCAAAAACCAAGTGAACATCTGTTAAAAAAGCACGAGTAATATACCATTCCTTGAAAAATAGCATTACCTGTCTATTATTAATTAAATCTCACCTGGACTTGAGCATATGCTATAAGCAGAATAATGGGTTCAGTGAGAATCAGAAAGAAAATGGCAACGAATACCTTGTCACGTTACAGAAATGAGCACAACAAAAGAAAATTCTGATTGATGACTGACATTTAGAATTTGTGTGAAACCAACAGGCCTTCAATGTGGTTGAATAAGTTTTTGACTACCATAGTCTGCTCCAACAACGAAAATTTTATACTGAAAGGTATGCAGATCGATAATGACATCATGATGATTTTATTATTGCTCATGAAATCAGGCTAGTGGTTTTATTGCATGTTACCAAAATGCAAATAGATGTAGTAACTGTACATCCAAAATAAACACAGAGATAAGGAGAACAACAATTCAGAAATAATTGTGCACCATTTTTTGGCCAGGACATTCTACATCCTAATTTTGTCACACTTTGTAAAACTTAAAGGATTTTCCAGTAATTTAGTCCTATATCCAAGGTTCGCAGTATCGGCTGTATCGGACCCTTCGTATGAGTATCGGGATCGACGGTATCGGCAGGATCGGTTTTAGATCGGAGTATAGGATTTTTTTTGTATCGGAAATCAATAAAATTATGGTTTAATTGCAACTTGATACCCTCAACTATTCCACTTTTTGAACTTGATACCCTAAACTTTGATATGTATCAACTTAATATCCTAAAAAAATAAAGACGAAATTATCCACGCCTCTTCCAACCCCCCTTCCCTCCGGCCGCTACCCTCCGCCTCCGGCCGCCCCTCCCCCCACGGCTGCCCCCTCCGACCGACCCCTGCGGGCCCCCTCCCCTCGCAGCTGTCCCCACACTGCCCGTTCCCGGCTACTCCGCCCCGTCCACCCCGACTGCACCACCTCGCCCTCCCCTCTCCGCGTGCGCTGGTGCTTTCACCGCCGCCGCTGTCGCTGCGTGCAGAGAGAGAGAGAGGGGGGCGGGGTGCTGCAATCGGGGGCAGGCGGGGGCGGAACAGTTAGGCAGGGCGGGATAGGGAGGGCGGCGGCCGGAGGGGGGGAGCAGGAGGCGGAGGTGGTGGGCAGCCCGGGAGTGGGAGTTGGGTGGAGAAGGAGGGCAATTTTGTCCTTTTTTTATTTTTGGATATCAAGTTGAAAATATTCAAATAGTTGATGGCATTAAGTTGATGCATATCAAAGTTCAGGGTATTAAGTTCAAAAAACGGGATAGTTGAGGGTATCAAGTTGCAATTAAACCTAAAATTATTAAAATTTTAGAAAAAATGTATTTTATACATTTAGGCATAATTTTAAGTATTTTTTGTGTTGTTTTTTCGTAGTTCTGAAGTTGAGTGAAATAGTAGTTATCTTTACCGATTGGTTTACTGCGATAGGTAAGTTTTCTTCTTTTACATACTTTTACAACCTTATTATACTTTTACACGCTTACCGATTGGTTTTTCGTTTAATATTTATTTGCCGAATTGACTGAAAGAGACCCCTCAATGTTTGTATCGGTCAGTATCGATATCGGTAGGTATCGAATAGGGACATGCCAAACCATATCGGTATCGGATCGATAGTGCAAACTATGATATGAACATCAATGGTTAAATTTGGAGATAATTGGCTGAAATTGATATTTATTCATTTGTCTCGATGGATTTTTTTCTTATGTGATTCGTCTAATCTCCAACTATATATTTATTTGATTTCTTTTTCGGTTTCTTTTGCTCGGAACAGTTTGCTGCAGTAGCTGCATTGTGTGTTCAGTATGAAGCTGATTTCCGGCCAAATATGAGCATCGTTGTGAAAGCCCTTAAGCCTCTGGTAAATGGTCGAAGTGGCGCTACTGTTGGTAGCGAAGTATGACAATCCCACATTTTCTCTCAATTCTTGGTATTTGTTCACTTTTAAGCATAACAAAGTAGCAATTCTCTATTTCTTCTGTTCTTTCCGACTCCGTAGATTGTGTACAAACTGTCCGAAGCACGTCATAATAAAATTTATAGTCTGTGTTCAAGTGAATATTATTAGTTGAATGAATGATGCCCTCCTTGGCATATTGCCAAATCAACTCAAGTTGTCAGTAGGACTAGGAGCCTATATATTGTGGCAGAGAATGGAGTGTGATTAAGATGATCATTGGTCGGACGGAACAATTAGGTGTTATTGAAGCCCAAACCTCCTATGCTTATGAATATTAACATGCAGGAAGTAAGGGTGAAGATTATTTGGTTTTGGCCCGACGAAATTCGGTTTGAAATTTTTTTGATTCGGCTTTGAAAATACTAAAAAAAAAATTCGATTTTGGACGAAACCCAAAACCGAACAAGACTTATTTAATTATTAAATAACCTTACTTTTATGCATATTTTATAATTAAAAATATGTATATTTTGAAAATAATAATTATGTATGTCTTTTGTAGCCAAACTTTGATAATTTAACAATTAGTCCAACTTTGGACCGAACTTGCAAAGTTTTAGTATAATTTAACCATAATTCAAACTTTGGGCTCAGCCCATCAAATAATAAAAATAGTTCAACCAAATAAAGCGAATTGTTTATCGGTTCGGTTTCGGCTATGACTAATTTTGGTTCGGTTTTGGATTTTTAGAATTTTGGTTTATTTGGTTTTGACTATTTCAGTTCGGTTGAAACCAAATAAATTTAACACTCACCCCCAGCAGGAACTACAAGTCTTTTGTAGTGTCAACATCTTAGAGAAATTTTGCTTGCCATCATGATGAATTTGAAGTTGTACGGAATTCGATAATGGATTTTTTTAAAGTCAATTTTTGTTCACCCACCAAAATTTGGATGATGTTCACCGTTCCACTCAAGGGTTGTCATGTGTCAACCTAAAACCACTTTTATTTTTAATTTAATTTTTTTTCACCTCATAATTATAGAAAAAGTGGTTTTAGGCTGATACATGACAATTCTTGAATGAAATGATGAACATCATCCAAATTTTGGTGGATGAAAAAATGGAACTGATTGTCCTCGTGAGAATTATTCTCTATGTCGGACTCACCGTGCACCCTCCAATGCCAACCATAGGACGGTATTGGATTGAGTGCATGCACAAATCCTAATGCAATCAAATAGATGTTTTGGAGGGTGCACAGTGAGCCTGGCACAGAAAATAATCTCTTCAGCTTTGGCATATAATCATTTATGTTATTAGCATGTGAAGAGCCTCTAGCTGACATTGGAGGTTTATTGTTAGGAGCATGGTTGTTAACTGCATCACAGTTCAATACTCAAGAAAGTTAGGTATCTGCTACTATTAAAGAATAGTGCAGCTTTGGAATGCTTGGCGCCAGTATGGCCCCTCATTTGGAGGAATCCATGTGAAGACAAATAAATTTAAGAAATGCAGGGTTGACAAATGTGAAACTGGCAAATGCAAGCTCATTAGTCTTGAAATGTATTTCTGTCACCTATGCCGGCCATATCTGCTATTATTATCATTAATGATTCAGCATCAATTCCTCGCCACCACTATGAGTTGATTGCCAAATTTCTGACCAGCTAGTTCCAACTTTCAAGTAAACAGATGTTTTAAACCATCAATCATGAACATTCTAACACCAGCTGGCAGGAACTATTGATCAAACTCTGTTTTGCCAAATTAATATCAGCTCACTTCTGTAACAAAATTGAAATAAGGAAGACCAGCTAGAGAAAAGGAAGCAAGCACTCAAGTTCAGAAGCTTTTACTAGTACAAGTTATGCTTAAAGCCATTCCAAGATGGAGATTAGAGAGTACTACTCAAATCATGTTCTTCTTATTAGCTTCTAGTGTAACTAGTATAACAATGTACCAACATATAGTAGAACTACAATCACATTCACAAGTTCTCCTCTCTTAAGGAAAAAAAAAAAATTATTTCGATCTTTTACACACCTAAAACTGTACAGTCATGGAAGTTCAGCAACAGCTTACATACACTCAACAATCCGGCCTAAACGGAGAAAGAAAGAAAATGTTGATAAATACGTCCCGCTTGGTGTTATCAGGTACAAAGAATTTCCACAGATGCCTACTAGTTCTTTGAGGGCCTGCTCTGTGTGCCACTGGGCTTAGAATCTGGGTTGTCGCTTTTATCCGTGTCCGAATTATTCTCCCTCTGCAGTTCAATTTCCGCACTTCCACCTCGTGTCCTCCGATGCCTTCGGTCCTGTGATATCCCAAAGGTTTCATTTTTAAGCATGGGTGCACAATTGAAATTCAGCTAAGCATCCAAAGCAAAGGGTGCTTTATGAGGTACAATGAACATAAAATAACCTTCTTCAATAACTCCAAGAAGGTATAAAATAGGAGCTCAACTGCTAGCTAATGTTCAAAGATAGCTGAATGCAAAAAAAGGACAAATCCCTTAGGTCTGCTACATGAATGCATTCCTTACATTGATAGCTCTATTACAGGCTCATCCTTCGAAACACAAGCAACCAGGTTGTCTCCTCTATAGCAATGGCAACTACCGGTTGCTTGCTTCAATCCATATTGATTCGGTTATCAACTACCGGTTGCTTGCTTCAATCCGATATTGATTCGGTTATCAACTACCGGTTGCTTGCTTCAATTCGATATTGATTCGGTTATCCCTAGTCCTAGAACCTAACTTACAAAGCATTTAGTCTCAATTGATTTCTCAGTCATCGTCCATTCGTCCTCAATCAAAGCCAAGTCTGTAGCCCATCTTATCAGGTAGAAGACTCATCCATCTCAATATTCTCTTTAGAGCTATGCTCACTTATTAGACGTTTGTACCTTTTGTTGCCCAATATTCTATATCATAAAGCATTGGTGTTAGTCTTCTACCTGTCTTGCAAATACGGCTAAAGTTTTATTAAATTAAAAATAGGATTGATCTGAAAGTCAGTATACTTGGTGATGTCAAGTTACATGTCAAGTCGGCTATACATAGGCATGTGACATCTTGGTAGCTACTGACTAGGAAGTACGGACATTCCAAAAACGCGGGCCGTGTCGTGTCGGCACGTTTAGGACACTCCAAAATACACTAGGACACACCAAAATAGTACTGTATCCATGTCGCCGTGTCCGTTCATGCTCTGCACTCACACTAAGTAGTAAGATATCATCAAGTTAGAAGCCAAACCTCACGTGGAATTGGGTCATCAGATTCCAGCATTCGGACCACCTGACTCATCTTTGGTCTCTTCTCTGAATCTGGATCGACACACCTCAAAGCTGTCAAAAGGGCCCTTTTGAGAGCTCTTGTAGATGGCCTCGTTCCTATATTTGGATCAACCACCTCTTCTGAGCGCCTACTGCCAACCATTGTTTTCAGCCAGTCAACTAGATTTACCTGCAGCCAACAAAGGAAGTTAAGAGATTAGGAGCGAAAGGTCTTATAGAAAAATTAACCAGCTGAACTACATGACTTGCAATGAACTGTTTTGTGCAGGAGAAGAAAGGATCCATCATTTAGGAAGGAGGGCAGGGCATGAAAGGAGCCTTTCATTAAACCAATATGATAAAAGATTAAGTGTTGATGCAGAAAAGGGCGACTGGACAGCAAAATAAAGAGAATCATTATTGCAAAATTATAAAAATATACCATATGGATATCTGAAAACTGTCCATTTCAAAATATATACTAACAAAGAGATGGTGTTACACTGAAAAGTAAGGTCAGTATAGAAAAAGAAACAGTATACTGAACATCCAGTGGACAAGAAAAGGACCTGGGTGTTGTTGCACAAAGAACTCACTTGACACTTTCTAAAATAGAAAGCATCTGGGAGTGTTTGTGAAGATTGCATAACTCTCGTGTCCCTCAAAAAGATGAAAGTACCTTTAATACGAAAATAGGACAAAGCATCTCATGTCTGCCATTGACTAGTTATGACTACTACATCTTGATCAACTTTGTAGCAACCAATAGTTCTTTCCAGCATTGAAGCCAAGTAAGGAAATCAAATGTCAGATTCATTTGATTCTACTGGACTAGATATAAGGAAAACCAGTATCTTATTTAATATTGGTATAGCTCAATTTTGTTGTTGAAACTTGAAATTTATAAAGCTAGTCATGTTATATGGCATTCAAATTCATAAATCATACCAAAATATGAAATGCTACTGCATGGCAGTCTTCAGAATGAACTGATTGTGCTTGACCTATTCTTTCATCTTGTTTATCATGAAAGTCAGTGGAACAATTTGGTCAGTCTTGTACCTCATTAGCAGGACGACCATAGTCCACAGGATCTCTTCCAGTAATGGCCTCCAAGACAACAACTCCAAAGCTATATATGTCACTTTTCTCATTAAGAAGACCAGTATTTGCATATTCCGGGGCAACATACCTGTAAACCAATAAGCCAGTTGAAGTTTGATACAACAAAGAAAACGAAATCGCTAACATGTCCACAAATTATCTTAAATGTCAAGAGGGCAAGAATGATTTCAAAATTTGCACAGTTAATTAAATTATGAGAGAAACCTACCCAAAAGTTCCCATTACTCGAGTAGTGACATAGCTCTTCCCAGCACCCAGCATCTTTGCTAAACCAAAATCGGACACCTTGGCATTGAAATCATCATCAACTAATATATTGCTCGATTTGATGTCCCGGTGCACAACTTTTGGCTCAATGGCTTCATGTAAGTAGGCAAGCCTGCCAGACATTTGTTTTAAAAGAAAATAAAGCCTAAATCATAGCTTTAGCTTTTCAAACTAAGGCGAACATGAGAAAAGAATAAAGGGTAAATGACAATAATATTAGAAAATATGCAAAAGCTGCCAAACATGGACAGAATTAATGATACAGTTATCAACACCAAGAACCAGTAATTAAGGCCATTCACTAAAACGACAGTAGATTAGAAAAGTTGCAAAAGCTGCCGTAATGGATGGGCATAACCAATGAGCTTAACGTACAATATGCCATCGATAACCAAGAAACAGTAATCAGTACTGTTCAGTTAAACCAACATGCCACCTTTATAAGTGAAGGAAAAAAAAAATAAAAAAAAATAAACAAGAGTTGAAGATTCAGGTTTTCTTACGCTTTAGCAGTTTGAAGGAGAATCTTTATACGAGCCTCCCATGTTAGGGAACCCCTCTGACGCATAGCTCCATGAAGCCATTGCTCAAGATTTCCATTATTCACATACTCATATACTAGCATCCTAAATCAGTAGACACGTATATAAGTAAACATCACAATGTTATATGAACTTCGGATGTATCGCTATATATATACTACCAATACTTTTCTACTCGAAAGGAATAAATAAGACATGCATAGTCCATTTGCCCATAGGAAAAAAAACTGAGAGGATTAATATACCTTTGAGTGCCCTCCACACAGTATCCCAATAGCCGAACCAAGTTCTTGTGGCGAACGTGGCCAATAGCCTCAACTTCCACTCTAAACTCCTTCTCTGCCTGGCCTCTGCAAAGCATGGATGTTAAAAGAACATAAGAGAACAATTCAATTTTAACGTTATATCATTACTTTAAAATATCTTGAAATCTGGATTAACTCACAAATTGTTTAGAAGCTTCTTCACAGCAACCGGAGTCCCATTGATCAAATTACCACGATATACAACACCATAACCACCCTCCCCAAGAACATTATCTTTTGAAAAACGATTTGTAGCAAGTTCCAAGTCCCTCAAAGTAAACCAGTGACCCCACCCTAGGTGGGAGAACTCCGGGAGACCAACCAAAGGAGAAGGTGCAGTTATCGGGTAGGAGGATGATGGTCTGTATACACCAAATGTCCCTGAACTTCCCTCTTCACCTGACTCTAAACTGGCATCTTTATCAATATGATGGAAGGAGCCAGAATGACCATTGTTATCTTCATGCCTTGATTTACCAAGTTCCAAGTGAAGCATGATCTTGTCCGAGTCATTTTCGCTGGTTTTGTCATGAATTGTAAGAAGGATCCCATCACGTGCCACAAAATCATTAGATGAGACTTGTTCCACCCTAACCTCTTTAATTTCCTTTGAAACTGCCGGTATTTGAGTAACGGGTAGGTTAGCCGAAGGCCTCTGTGACCTCCTCCGACTTTTCCGTGCAGTAAGACACATTACCAATACGAAAAGCATGCATAAAATGAGAACCATAACACCGATACCAATTATGACCCATACTTTTAGGCCAAAAAGACCCGTCTTCTTTGATAGGCCTTGGTTGAGAGCACTATCAGACATCTCTCTGGTGGAAGTACCTAAATCAATAAAAGAAAAATATGCATGAAGCCTCCAAAGCTAATAGTTTAAGTAAGCATTAGATTGTATGTCTATAAAATTTGCAATGATACAAACTGCAAAGGACAAGCACACATCAGTATAGACATGAAATGATGCCACCATATACATTGTTAGCATATATCTAATTTATATAACCCAGTAAGTAACGAAAGTTACGAAACTTTAGTTTGCATATTATGCATAATACCCGATTTTCTCGGAATCTACTAATTATTTTCTTAGCGAAAAATTCAGTTTCGACATAGAAACAGAGCAGAAGACGCATGGAAACAAAAGAAAGAAGAAAACAAACCATGGTTGTATAGTTCTATATATGTGAATAGTATCATAATCACGTAGAAATTTTGTTTGCATATAATATCATATAGGGAATTATAAGAATCCAAACCTTCTGATTTCGTAAAAATTCCTTGCAAATAACAAACTAAAGTACCAAATGTCAAATTTATAACAAGCACAATTTATATTCTTAAAACATTATTATGGGCCCTAAGAAATTTCAAAGCAATGCTCATAAATCATAATGCCAACTCTGAATTTAAA
>JANAVB010034548.1:10000-70955 GCA_029216955.1 Iris pallida | reverse complement strand
ACTAGGTTTGACTTTAGGTTTGACCAGAGTTGACCAAGAGTTGACTTTGGTCTAGATTGACCTAGTTTCATGTAGAATGCATTAATTTGCATTGTATTATCATTCTGGACTTGTTGTGACTCGTACTGTTCTAAATAGGAGCCAGACACACTCCTCGGACAGTACTTTCATCTCGGACTTTCAGATAGCAGGCGAGTACATTCTCTGATCTTTTCATACATGTCTGGATATTCATGCTCTAGATTACTCTACATGATGCTGACACGTATCTTCACAGATTAGTACTATATGGATCCCTTCCTGAGATGTTATCCCTCTACGGGTGCATCGGTATTTCATGTTCATGTACTTTATCATGTGCATCAGGTACTCCTTGTACTCGTACTAGTTCATGTTTTTACATGTTCTCATGTGCTTTCACGTGCCTCATGTACTACTCATTACATGAGTTCACGTATCTTAGTTGTATTCATGTGCTTATAACGTAACTTGAATGGATCCTTGTGTACTGATTGGGGAGGGGTGAGTAGAATTGGTTATGTGAACACTATCCCAAGTAGCTGTATAAATGTGCCTCCTTATTTGTATTCATGTGCCCTAAGCCGTTTACATAACCATATTGTACTCTAAATTACGTAGTCACTTACAGTCTTTACTATCATGTATCTATTTCTAGTTACAAAATATCTCCTGTTTTACTTGTACTTCCTTTCAGCACTTCATATTTTACTCTATTGTAATAATTATACTCCTAACCTGATATGAACTGTTGAGAGATATGTGCTCGTTCCCGTCCTGACTGGACCTGTTGAAATATTACAGAGGACGAGACTGAGGCGTTCTCCCTACTTACTACGGTGCCACACTAGATGAGTGCCCGGATTTGGACCAGCAGCAGGATCCATTAGCTGTAGACGACACTCCATTAGTTTAGGATTGTCTTACTATTTTGGGATTATTGTACTAGACTTAAGATATTCTGAGATGTATTTATTTTAGACACTAGAACTCTGGATTGTATCTCTGTGATTCTCTGTTCTGGATATTGTTATCTTTCATTATCTATCTTACCTGTTCTACCATAGCTGTGGTTGAGTTATATTCTGTTATGTCACCCCATTCGGGGAGTATAACTGTTTTTACCTTCAATTGTTAGATGTTGTGACCTAGGACAGCGTTCTACCGCCGATACTGCGGCGTAGGCTGGACGTACCCACGTCTCGTGCCCTTACTCTAGGGTGCGGGTCGTGACATATATATATATATTATATTATATATTATATATATATTTATATTAATATATATATATATATATATATTTTTAATAATATATATTATATATATATATATATATATATATAATTATATATATTATATATATATATATATATATATATTATATATATAATACCAACTATAACTATACATGTAGATCTAATGTATACTATAGGTTGAGTCCCAGGGATATGAGCCCCTCCTGGCTCAGTCTCTAACAAATTGTGAAGATTAGACTGATACAGTAATAAGGGATGATCCAAAACCAAAATCCCTAGTATACTACTATCATTCCTTTCCCTCTAACATTGACTAATACACAACTACATCATTATAAAGGCACACATAGACACATTAACCCTTACAAAATCTCACTACTGCACATGAGCTCTCTAAGCAAGAAACACATAAACAGTCCACTCACACATCCCTCTTAACCATGACTCTGATACTCTAAGGTATCAGTTCCATGGATACCTGTCACTAGTCAAGGACCCCTGCCACTCACCACTGGTACCCAGGTTTTGGAAGGACACCTAAAGGTAAGTGGGCTAACTTTATGCAATGAGTGGGCAAAACATGGAAAGTTATATCTGAATGATGTAGGACATCAATCCTACTGAACTATAGCAATACTCTGACTGAACTAATATAACCCCCCTTCCTTACTGTCATTCACCACCTATCAACAGAACTCTAATTTGGACTCACTAAAACCATAGACACACACACAAACTCTCACTCTAACTTGCTGCAATAACAAGGCAATGCTAAGCCAAACAGGCTTCCTAGCTGCTACCCTGCCTGCCTAAGCTGGCTTGCTCACTGCTGCAATGCAATCTCTGTCAAACTCTTATCATCAAACTCACAACATCAAATCAATCCCAACTCAACATTTCAGGAATTCAGATTCCACATTAACACAGGAATCCAAATACCACATTAACTCATCCTAATCTCCTAAAATATTAAAACTAGAAATAGTTACACATAAACATGTCAATTCGAAACCTAAGCATTCAAATTCGAATAAAAATTAGGAGAATATAGTGTACAGACATAGGGACATATCAGGCATGTCTATGTATCCATTCGTGTCCAGAAATTAGGACACAGTGTCGAAAACAGACCAAAAGGTAAGTATCAGTAAACAGCAATACCAATCAACATGCATGTGTGTCGACCCATCTAGGGGCTCGTGTGTCCACCCTAGAGCCTCGTGCTCGTGTCCAAGTTTTGGTCAGGACTAGGACTTCGTGTCTAAGGGCCTGATTCGTGTCCAAAAATTGGACACGAAGTGTCAAATAGCATTCGAACACAGAAACAGGACACTGGTCGAACACTGTCTCGTGCAGCAAGGACACGGGCTCGTGAACACGACACAGTGTCCCAGTGTCCTCGTGCTCGTGCATACGTGTTCGCCAGGGATAGGGCTACATGTACATGTGTCTTCTTCGTGTCCAAGTGAGTCGTGTCAAGTGATACGAAGGCGTATTAGAGCCAAAAATTCGTGTGTGTGTGCAGTGGTCGAAACAGTGTGAGCGCAATAACGTGTCCGATACGACAGAAGGTGTCCTGAAACTTGGGGAGGGGCATAACAGTCATGGCACCCACCTCCATGCCAAGTTTCATAGGTCCACGTGTCGTATACAGAGAGAAATGAAGGTCGGGCAACAGGGCAGTGCACGAGGTCTCGTACACGTGTCCCCGTATCCCAAAACAGTGTCCAAACAATGCTAAAATTGACTCAGTTGATTAGGGTTATGATATACACATGTTAGGCTACACATATATGTAATTAGTTTTGAAATTACTAAAATAAATTCCTATGAGGCATTTCACCAATACTTATTTAAAAACACCGATACGTGTCCGATACGGATACTAAATGGACACGAGATCCTACCAAACTTGGTCTACAGGGATATGGTACCTAGATGTATGCATCTATGAAGAAAGATTAGGGTTTTAATGGGCTTGAAGGGGTTTACCTATTGAAAGTTGGAATCTCAATGTAAAGAGCCTAGAATTGATGTCTTCCTCGATTTGCTATGGTTCAAATGTCCTCAAACCTTGCTAGCAAGCCTCCATAAGTCTCCTCTACTGTTGGGGATGATGATGCAATTGATTTGACTCAATTTGGACTCAATTTGGATTTAATGGGAGAAGTTTAGAGAAGAACAAATTAGGGTTCTTTGTAGGTATCAAAAAGAGGCAAAGGCAACTAGATAATACTTTATAGGAGGGGGATTTACTACTTATGGCTGCCACAATAGGAATTAGGGTCAGGTTTAGATGTAGATGGGTGGCTAAGGCTTCTCCACAAAATTTTAAGTCCTCTCATTGGTTTAATTTAGTCCTAAGGCTTTCTTTCTACAAATATCCTAAGAAGAAAATATCCTACTTAGAAATATCTAGATATTACTAACCTTGTCACTTAGTAGGAATGTTCTAACCATGATTCTAACCTCAAGACTAATCTAGATTTGATTAAACTTCTAGGTTAAGGCTTAACTAAAAGATTAGCACAATATTTAATTAATCAAAATTCATTTTCATTCAAAGTCAAAAATGATCAAAATACCCTTAGGCTAAAAAGTTGTAATTAGTCATCCTAATCACATGACTAGGCTCCCTTGGTCATGGTTAGTATGTAGGCTTAGCAAAACTAGGGTTTAACTAGTTAACCATCAAAATGACAATTCAATATTTAAATAGTTTTAAATTGATTAAAAATCACAATATAATTTAAATATCATTATTAAATGATTATAATTACAAAATTTCAAAATTATCCTCATTTCTGAAAAGTGGGTGTTACACCATCAATCAAGAAACCCTTAGCTTGAAGGCAAGTAGTGGTATTTCCCACATGCAACTGATCATAACCAAATTACCGAGCAAATCGACTTGGCAAATATGGTTCTAGAAAATACTCTTCCTCAAATCGATATACCAGATGAGACGGACGGATTGTCTTCAACCAGGCAAAAATAGTCGGGGACAGACGGAGAGGTGTTGCTTCTAAATCCATCAGTTATGGAGGAAGATTCTCATATCTTGGAGAAGGGGGAACACATTGAAATCTCTATCCAGATCCTCGATTCAAAGCTCTTCTGTATTCTGAAAGTGCATTTATATTCCAATGAGCATTGGAATAATGCCTGATGAAGTTACCCCCAACTTCACCCATATCTGGGTCCATCAAACTGGGATGGTGTAGCAATGACCACCCGAACAAATAAGTTTATCTCATTTTAGTGCGGGGGAAATCTAGCCGAGCAGCCTTATCGTGCAACATAGTTTCTACAAAAGAACGCAGTCCTGCGTTCAGGAGACAAGTCATCGCTGAAAGAATGTCCATCTTGTGGCCAAATACTAGACGCACATCAGCAAATAATATGCCTCTGTGAAATCTATCGACTGTACTGGCCCCCAGAACTACAAACCGTCGCAGCCATAAACCAAAAAAACCTGCCAATTGACCTTCTTTTAACATGGGTCTGTAACCCTATCTGAGATAACTCTCAATAGTAGCACCAGCCTTGAAAGGGTGCAAGTCCACATCCAAGATGTTATCTGTATGCTTGGACATTTCCATCATTTTTTTTATATCGCTACGACTGAGCGGTTGGAAGAAACCAGGATCACAAGCTTGACTCTCGATTATCTTATCTTCAAAGATATAGCCTAAAGACAAATACGGCAACCACTTAGTTGTATAACAAGTCCCTACGGAAGCGCTCTTTTAATAAAGGGAATATATCTTATAATAGCATAGAAGCTCCTCGAACACAGCCACCATCTGAGAGTTTTCTATTGAAAGGATATCCAGTTCCTCATTAGTGGGCACATATTCTTCATATGGGTTGTTATCCTATCACGACCCGCACCCGGATATACGGGTGCGAATACGTGGGCCACGTCCAGCCTACGCCACGGTATCGGCGGTAGAGCGCTGTCAAGTATACTATACTAACTACAACATCTAAGGATCCATAACTAGAATGTACTCATGTCACATCATGAAAACTAAGGAAGATAAGACAAGAATTAATAACAATATCACTAGAACAACTAGAATCTATAATGATCATAAGACAGAAAAATAAAGAAGGAACAACAAGACTAACTAAGGATAACTACCAGGCAACTCACATAGAAGAATAGTAAGATCCACTTCAGCTAGCAACATCATGAAGTCCAATACTGAGGGCACAACTACTCCTAAAATTTTGTCAACATATCCAGTCAGGATGGAACGAGCACAAATCTCAAATAACAGTTCTAATTAGACGATATTGAAAATGTAGCAGTAAATAGAGAGAATATACAAGAAATCATGAAATGTACATGTGAGCATCATGGCAAGGTAAGCTGTAAATCTAGAGCTAGAACAAGGCAAGTAAAACTGATCATGGCATGTACAAGAATCAAGAATCATCTATCTAAGTGTGTGAGTACTAGCTACAATATGTGGCCGGCTTGGGTCTGCACAAGGTCTAATGATCCAGCCAATCATACGTAGAGTGTAGGATTGGCTATTCAACAAGGTCTACAAGAATAAACAAGGTGGATAATGACCACACATCTACACTAATACTTTCCGTCCCCGACTAGTATAGTGGATCCAACCATGACACATCATGACACGCGATTCTCCGAGAGGGTAGCTAGCCTTCGCAGGAATCGTGTCTATACAATGCACAAGGAACAAGAAAGACTTGCACAAGATATACCAAGGAAAGCGAGGAATAACATCTCATGACGGGATCCAGAGGAATACCAATCCGTGTGAACAATGTGTCAAGAGAACAAGGATATCTACACTAAATACAAGAAACATAGACGATATCATAAAACAAAAATATTATCAGAGAATGTACTCGTCTGAGATCTGGTGGAATATGTCAACTGGTCCAAGAACAGTGCCTCGAGGACCTATAGGTGGAATACTGAATCAATATAAGGGTTTGGAAGTAAAATCAAGTCATGCTAAGTCAACTAGGTCACAAGAAGTCAAACTAGGTCAAGGCAAGTCAAACTAGGTTAATCTAAGTTAAGGGTTGACTTTTGGTCAACTGGTCAACTCTGGTCAAACCTAGGTCAACTCTAGGTCAAACTTGACTAACGTTGACTAACAGTTGACTTTGGGTCGACTGGTCAACTTTGGTCAAGTTCTAGATATTTCTAGGCCAAGTGTTGACTGATAGTTGACTTTTGGTCAAAGTAGTCAAACTTGGTCAACCGAAGTCAAAACTAGTCTAACCTAGGTCAAATATTGACTCTACTTCGACGTTCAGTCAAAGTAGTCAACCAAGGCCAACAGGATAAAATCTAGTCTCTATAAACATCTACAAGGTCAACATATCAATTTCAGTGATTGTGAAATCACTGGAATCGATGGATCTCAAATACCACAAAAGGAGAAAGATTATAATAATAGGATGAAAACCTACAGATGTTGTCAAATGGTGAAACAACCATCACCAACGTGTCCAAAATGGTCAAATCATCTAGAATAGCCTGCCCATAAGTCCAATTTGGACACAAGGGTAAAAAGGTAATTTCGAGTCAAAACGGTGTCGGTGTCGGACCCGCTTTGCACTGAAAAACATGCAAGAATACTAGTCTACCAAACCTAACAAATTATATGTCCACGAATTCAGAATGACGATACGATCCCAACGGTATATCCAGAATTGGATTCCGTTGACCCAATCTCAAATTGGTCCGTTGACCAGGACATCGAAATTCCGATTTGCACGGAAAAGCGTGTCGGAGCCAATGTCCTCAGAACTCAGCAAATTATATATCAATGAGTCCAGAATGACGATACGAACTCAAAGGTATATCCGGAATTGGATTTCGATGAGCCGGCGTCAAAAAGTCCCATTGACCCGGACTGTGGGGCCTACTTTGCACCGAAATACGTGCCAGGGCCCACGTCCTCCAAATCTAACAAACTTTATATGAACACTGGCCAGAACGATGCCACGAGTCTACTGGTGGTGTCAGAAATTGAATCCAGAGTCCCGAGTTCAAAAATAGAATTTTACAAGTGCAACACTAAGAATTCGAACGACCAACTTTGGCGTCGAATTCGACCGACCTAACAAGCTCAAACTGAAATGAAATCTAAAGGGGGCAGGAAGAGGGTAATACCAGCTGTGCATCGGAACTAACGGCACACCAAACGAAGCTGATACGGCGAAGATACGAACCGCGAAGTTGGCATCGCAAAACTGTCCAAAAATAGTACAAATTAAAATGTCAACTTGGCGACCAGATTTGAGGTATCAATCGATAAAATTAACGGTTCAAACTTGACAGAGGTGAAGAGAGATATATCGAGATTGAGACGGAGCAAGGAGTTCGCCGATCCAACGATCGGATCTTCCATAAAATGTGTACGAAGTCGCTACGACGGGGTACCATTTCCGAGTTCAAAACTCGCGCGCGCTGATGGGATTCCGTTCAAAACGCACGAATAGGCTATTCGGCGCATCGGGGAAGCGGGCGGTGGCCTCAGGGTGGCTCGTCGGAGGCTCGTTGGAGGGGGAGGTCATCGTAGTGGCGGTGGTTGACTGCACGGCGGCGTGCGGCGCACGGTGGCGCGGCCGCTGCTGCCGTTAGGCGCCGCTGCTGCTGCGCTATTGTTGCAGTTGCTGCTGCACTGTTGTGCAGCGCACAAGCGCGACACGGGATAGATCGGGCACGGCGGGGGTGGGACTGTGCGGTGGCGTATGTGAGGTGGTGGAGTGTAGTTGATAGTGGTGTGATGGGAAGATGATGGTGAAGGTGATGGTGGTGAGTAGTGGTGGTGATGGGAAGATGATGATGAAGAATAGCGAAGGAGGAGAAGGAGAATGAAGAGAGGTGGGGTGCTCGGCCATGGGGGCTCGGCATGGTGTGGAGCTGCTACAGCTGTGTGAAGAATAGAGAGCAAATAAGTGAGAGAGAGAGAGAGATATGTATGTGTGAGTATACATAATATAATAAGAGAGAGAGAGATATTAATGAGATGGAGAGGGAGAGAATTTTAGATGTTATAGAAAGAGGGGGGTGCTGCTCGTGATGGAGAGTGGGGTGTGTGCTGGTGTAAAGAGAGAGTGAGGGTGATGGGTTGTGTACTTAGGAGAGAGATATTATGAGTGTGTGTGTATAAATATATAAAGAGGGAGAGAGAGAATAAGAGATATTATTGAGAGAGAATAGAGAAAAAGTAGAGAGAGGGAGTGGGTAGTCGGCTGCTGGGGGGATTCTCTTTGTGTGGGAAGTGAGAGAGTAGGAGAGAGAGAGAGTTACATTATATATATATATATATATATATATATATATATATATATATATATATATATAAGAGAGAGGTAGAGGTATTTTTATATAAAATAAACGTATTTTCAAATAGGGAAAAATGCAGACACATCAGTGGGATGTATGGGCAGTCATGAAAGAACAATATGGAGCTTGGGCTCGGGTTCGGTCGAGCCGGGTCGGGTCAAAATCGGACAGGAGGCAATAATTGAATTAAAATGGGTATTTAAAATCATGGGTAAATAAGTAATATACGGGGACTCCAACAAATGGGACACAAGCGTCATGTGGATAGTAGGCTCAAAACAGGCCAGGGCCATATATTGGGTCGTCTAGATTGGACCGATGTCGGGCCCGGAAATTAAGTTAGAAATTAAATCAGATTTTACGGTGGATAATTAATTGGCCTAAATTGAACCGAAAGTTGCGCGAAGGAAATGGAGCACAAAATGGAGTGTCTGAGTGGGTCACGAAGGTCATGGGTGAAGAGCGTCTCGAGTAGATCAGACATGACAAGTTGGTTCTGAGAAAATGACTGGTCTGGTGCTCCTAAATTAAATGTCACGGTAACGTGCATATGAGGATCAAGGAAAAGAGTGGGAAATTAATTAATAATTAAATGGTCTAAATTGACCCGAACTTGCGCGAAGCAAAAAGAGTATAAGGGAACAAGTTTGAGTGGGACACGAAATATTAATGTGAAGATAATCTCGTCTACTACAAACTCCAAGAAGGAAGTTTCCAGAGACTAGCATCCCTGATGCTCTAGAATTCCAAGTCACCTTAAAGAGCATTAAATCAAATAAGTAATCAAATAATAATATCTATTACAATAATTGAATTATAAAATTGAAAAAAATAAGCCCTAAATTTAGGGGCTTACAAACCTACCCACCTTATAAAAATTTCGTCCTCGAAATTAAAGGTTGGTAGTGGGGTTAAAACATGATAGAAGATTTAGGCAATAATTTAGGCACGATCCTAGAATGACGAGTTTGCACGATCAAGAAAATCGATTTATAATTATTCAGGCACGATGAGGGATTTGGCACGATAGAATCATGATATGAACAAAATTATATGTGCATGATTTCAGAAATAAGCCAAGTCATTGGGGCACAATTTTAGAGACGATTAGGAGAATCGAAGATATAATGAAGTTCAAGTACGGGGTGATTTGTAGGACTTAGGTTGATGGAAATCAACCCAAAAGTCGCATAGGCCCGATCAAGATGAAAAGCTAACCATGACCAAAATATTGTTTGGCATGGTTGAGATAAAATTTCAGACACAAAACAAAAATCGAAGTCAATGTCTTATAGGCCCAATCAAAGATTAAGGAGGATGATTAATAAAATCATGAAATACGATCCAAGTTCGAACGCGATTAAAATCGGAAATAGTCTAAGTTCACTTGACACGATTTGAGGGTTAAGATTATCAAGATCATGAAAATCAAAGTTGGATAGTCATGATCTAAAACAGGGCTAAGAGAAGCAAATGGAGAGAAAAATTTGAGAATAGCACGATTGAGAGATAGATTTGATAGAAATCAGATTATAGGTCACATAAGCACGATCAAGATCCAAGTTCAGTTATGAAAGACGATAAAATCATGAATTCGAAATCAAGGTCCTAAAAGCACAATTTAGGAAGGAACCCAAGTCACAAGGAATTTGAAGTCATCTAGAGTCTAGTCAGCAACCAAGACTCTTTGGCACGATAAACAAGACGACCAAAATTTATTGGTTATGGACAGAAGGTAATCAAAATCTTAACAGTATCGAAATTTAAGAAACAATTGAGATATGAAAATTTCAAAATTTTCAGAGTTTCCAAGTGTGGATGACAGATATAGATATGAGATAGGTGATTTGTGTAATCAAGACATAGCTAAACTAGTCAAAGGAAATGATGGCAAGATGAGGAAATCATCATACGATGAGAAAAGAAATGAATGATAAGTCAAAAAATAAGGGTATGAATTGTCCTCATCATTTGGTCAAAAAGAAGTGAATCAATTTAAGATACGACCTGATAACCATACACGTCTATCCCAAATCATGTTGCCAGAATTCTCGCCACGCCAATAAGCATAGCGGTAATAACAATGAAGTCCATAACTATGGTATACACCCTATAATCATATCATCTAGATTCCTTACCATGCCAACCGGTATGGCTGCAAGAGAATCTAAATGATATAACTAGGATAGTATATCCAAATCGGGCTCCATGTCCTTGTCTCGCTAGCTAATATAACTGCGTGAATTCTAAACTCCATAAATAAAGTAGACACTTACTGTTCTCATCGTCCTCGTCCAAAATATGTTTATCAGGATATCTTAACTCAATTCTTAAAAGAATTATCCAAAACAAAATCAAAGGTCAACAACGAATATTAAGATTTAAAATTCAACAACAAGTCAAGGGTAAGTTAATAGAAACAACGGAAACAATTTCCGAGATAGGGTTCAGAGGAAAATCTTAGGAAAAGTCCCGAGGGTACTACCTAGGTCAAGATAGAAAATGGTAGAATATAATCTAAAACAAACCTCGACCATGATACGAGGTTGGTAAATCATATTCTCGTCTCAACCTAGAAGATATATAAGTTCAACTTATACCTTCCCTCTGGGGTCCACAAACTCATTCCAAGAAAGAATAAAGTTGATAACGGACAGATGTTTCAGAAATCAGGATGGACAGGAACAAATGGGAAAAGTTTCGAAAAGTTCAAAATAAGATTCCCAGGGATCATCTCGGGAATCTACCAAGAGTTCCTAATATGTGACTGAGTACCAAAATCATAAAATATTCCTGTTGACACAAAGTCACAGTAAACCAAATATTGATAACATTGACTAAATAATACTTGTGATAATTCAATACGACACACGACGACTACATTCTGCTCAAGCCAGACGATAGCTCAGTTTTGCAAATGCAAGTCATTTTTGAGTCTGTACTTTTATATTTATTGAGTCTAAAATGATTGTAAGCTGAGTTATGCTGGGCTCTTGAGACTCAACCCATAACCTATCTAAAATCCATAAAACTCCACATCCAAAATAAGCCCATTGGACCCTTGGACCCATTTTGTGCTCTGGAGACAGAGTTCGAGCCGAACTCTGCCTCCAAACAGAGTTCGGGCCGAACTCTGTCCCCTAAAAATCAGCACCCTAATTTTTAGGGCTGGCTGGTTGCTAGTTGTCCAACGGCCAAATATTTAAAAATTCCTACCAGAATTCTGGCCGAATTCTGCCTGTTAAAAACCTATAAATAGGCCAAGAATTCTCTCATTTTTATTCATCCAATCTTCTCTTCTCTTCTCTCTTAAGCTCAATATAAGCCATACCCTTCTTCATCTACGAGCCACAAGTTTCCTAAGTCTCGAGTGCTCAGCATCTCTCAGTTAGGAGTCTTGTGCAAGAGTTCAAGAAGTCACTTGAAAAAGTCCAAGCATCGTCACTGCAATCTATTGTAAGAAGTTGACATGCTCTTCTGAAGAAAAGGCACGGGGTGTAACTACTATTTCACAAATAGTGGATTTAATCCTGAGCTAGTGTTCTCGGGCCTGGACTAGTCCTCCACGAGGGAAACCAGGTTAAAATCGGCTGTGTTTGCGTATGCTTTTTTGCTCCTTATTTATTTCTGCATTTACTCTGATTATTTTTTAGATTGTGATAGAGTTGAATTTTTAATTGGATATTATCGCTATAAACTCTATTCACCCCCCTCTAGAGTTGCCATCTGTTCTTCAATTGGTATCAGAGCTCTGTTCTTTTTACAAGGACTTACATCCTAGAGCTGATCCATGGCAACCACACAATCCTTAATTTCCAATCACGGTGAAGGACATTCCACTCATAGTCCTCCCCTATTTGATGGAACTAACTACACGTATTGGAAAACAAGGATGAGCTTTTATCTCAAGTCGCTAGAATTTGACCTGTGGACTATCGTCACTGACGGTTACAAAAAGCCCGCCAGAATAGTTGTCAACGGTGATCTCGTCGAGAAATCACATGACAAGTATTCTGACGAGGGGAAGAAACAGGCAAGTCTAGAAGCGAGAGCTATTAATACTTTATTCTGTGCTATAGACAGAAATGAGTTCAACAGGGTATCTACATGCACCACATCTCACGAAGTATGGAGACTTCTAGAAGTGACGCATAAAGGAACCACCCAAGTCAAGGAATCAAAGATAAGCCGTCTCACTCAAGAATACGAAGCTTTCAAGATGAAGCCAAACGAGACGATCACACAAATGTTCACAAGATTCCTCGACATCATCAACCCCCTATCTTCGCTCGGGAAGCAATATTCAAATTACGAGAAGATTCGCAAGCTACTTAGGGGGCTACCAAAAATTTAGAACCCTAAGGTGACAGCTATCATAGAAGGAAATGATCTCACAACCATGTCCATGGAGACCTTGATGGGAAAGCTAATGACTCATGAGCTTGACCTCAAGGACTTCGAAGAGCCTGCTCCTAAGGCTAAGGAGATCGCACTCAAAGCTCACCGACGGAGGGCTGAACCCGAAGAGACGGATGACGACAACTCAGAAGACGATGATCAAGCTCTTATGGTCCGCAACTTCAAGAAATTCCTTCGCTTCAATCGAAGAAAGAAGGAACCACAAGAAGATGGCGAAGAAGAGCCAACCTGCTACAGGTGCAAGAAGACTGGACACGTCTGAAAAGACTGTCCATTCTTGAAGAAGAGCAACCGCTATGAGAAGCCATACAAGAAGACTTCCTCAAAGAAATATGCCAACACAAGCATTTGGCATGAAAGCGAAGCTAGTGACTCCGAGAAAGAAAAGGACTCTCCTCAAGATACGGCTAATGTGTGCCTAATGGCGACGTCCGACAAGGTATCAAACGAAACCCTTGATGACTTCACTTTTGATGAACTTGGCGATGTTTTTACCGATTTACTTAATGATCACAAAAAGGTCATTGGTAAATACAAACATGCCAAGGACAAAATCAAAAGTCATGAAGTCGAAATTCAAAGACTTTCTCTATTACTTGATAACATTAGAGACACTTCACCCACGGATGTCACTGAGGAGGTATCTAAGCTTAAAATAAGCTTACATGATGCCGAAACACGCATTGAACAACAAACACAAGAAATCACAACACTCAATACGGAGCTTGCAGAAGAAAAGAGTAGACACAAGATTTCCATCACTAAGATATTTGGTTTGAATGCTAAGATTACTGAACTGCAAGCTGTCTCTAAGAAACTAGAGACTAAATTGGGAAAACAGGTTGCTCAACCTCCAACCCAATTTCATGAGTCACACACAAAGCATAATACCTCTCATACTAGTCACCCACGTCATCCACCCATAACACGTAACCATGCTTATATATACACACACTTTCACAAAGGACACAAACCACATGCACGTAGAAATAATTATCATATCTCACAAAATCATCATGTTACACATAGATACAATCATCACCATGTTGCACAAAGACACAATCAACATCATTCTACATATAGACAACATCACCATGCCATACCATATCCCCATGCCTCACCACATCACTCTATATATAGTCATCATCACCATGCCAATCCTACACATTATCATACTTCTGCTTATAGACATCACCCGCATGCTCCTAATGTAAATAGGAATGCTACATGTACTTATTGTGGTTTGCGTGGACACATATCACCACAATGTAGAATTAAAAGATTAGTAGATAGAAAGATATATGCATGGTTTCCAAAAACTAACTTTTCAGGACCCTCAAGAACTTGGGTACCAAAGGTCATATCTACTCTTGATGTAGGTGGACCTTCACTCCTCAACTAAGAGTAAGTGGATTCTCGATAGTGGATGCTCGCGACATATGACAGGAGACGTAAATCTTTTTGCATCACTATCGATGAAGAGAGAAGGATATGTATCCTTCGGCAACACCCTTAAAGGTTATATTATAGGTAATGGTAATATTGGTTATCCTCCTTCTCCCGTAATAAAGGATGTCTGCCTAGTGATCGAGTTAAAGCATAACCTGCTCAGCATTAGTCATCTTGCTGACCATGGATATGACATTAACTTTGGACAAAATAAATGCCTTATCTATGATAGGTCAACGGGAGACATCGCTTTTGAAGGGGTAAGAGAGGATAATATTTATATTTTCTATTTGTCTGAAAATACTAACAATGCAGGTAGATGCCTATATGCTCATAAAAATGAACGGTTACTATGGCACCAGCATCTTGGTCATGCCAATATGGATACGATATCCAGGCTATCGACCAAGAAGCTAGTTAGAGGCTTGCCCGACATCACATTCAAAAAGGACACCGTATGTGCCGAATGTGAGTTGAATAAGGCAACCAAGTCCTCTTTCCATTCCATAAACTCTGTAAGCACTACTAGATCCTTGCAACTACTCCATATGGATTTATTTGGCCCTAGTAGAGTAGCCAGTCTTGGTGGAAAACTCTATGCCTTTGTTATTGTTGATGACGTTTCAAGATTTACTTGGGTTTTCTTTCTTGCAAATAAAAGTGATGCTATTTCGGTTTTCAAGATTTTTGTTAAGAAAGTTCAAAACGAAAAAGGCTACATGATTACTCGTATCCAAAGTGATCATGGAGGCGAGTTCGAAAATTCTGATTTTAAAAAGTTTTGTGATTCAAATGGTTTTGATCATGAGTTTTCTTGTCCAAGAACTCCTCAACAAAATGGTGTTGTGGAGCGGAAGAATAGGACCCTTGGCGATATGGCTAGAGTTATGTTGAACAAGTTTTCACTTCCGAAATACTTTTGGGCTGAAGCTGTCAGTGCAGCATGCCACATTTTAAATAGGGTGCTTATTCGTCCTATTACGAAGAAAACACCCTATGAGCTTTGGTTTGGGAGAACCCCAAATGTTTCTTATTTTAGAGTTTTTGGCTGTAGATGTTTTATCCTTAACACCAAAGACAACTTAGGCAAATTTGATGCCAAAGCTGACGATGGTATTTTCCTTGGCTATGCTGCCAAGAGCAAGGGATGTAGAGTTTTTAACAAACGCTCATTAATTATGGAAGAGTCTACAAATGTGACTTTTGATAAAGATAACAGTGCAGCAGCTACTCTTGATGATGATGTTGAGCCATCAACGTCTACTCCAATGAACACCACAACCGAAACCAATTCTCTGGAGGGCTTGCCAAAGAAATTCTCTTTCAAGCCATCACATCCAGAAAATTTGGTAATCGGCGAGGTTTCACGTGGAGTAACTACTAGATCATCATTAAGAGACTCTATTGCTAGTACTGCCTTTATTTCACAAATTGAGCCAAAAAATATTTTAGAAGCTTTCAATGATGAATTTTGGATTTCTGCTATGCAAGAGGAACTCAACCAATTCGAGAGGAGCCAAGTATGGGAACTCGTTCCTAGACCAGCTAATCACTCGATTATTGGTACTAAATGGGTTTTTAGAAACAAAGTGAATGAAGATGGTTTAGTCACACGCAACAAAGCTCGTCTAGTAGCTCAAGGATACAACCAAGAGGAAGGTATCGACAACGATGAGACGTATGCTCCTGTTGCTAGATTAGAGTCCATTCGGATGTTTTGTGCATTTGCAAATTTTCAAAATTTCAAATTATTTCAAATGGATGTTAAATGTGATTTCTTGAATGGATTTATTAAGGAGGAAGTTTATGTAAAACAACCCCCTGGCTTTGAAAATCACAAATTTCCCGACCACGTGTTCAAGCTAAAGAAAGCGTTGTATGGCCTCAAACAAGCACCTAGAGCTTGGTATGAACGGCTAAGCACTTTCTTGCATGAGAAATGTTTTTCAAAAGGGAAAATTAACACCACACTTTTCATAAAATCTTTCAAAGACACGATTCTTTTAGTACAAATATACGTAGATGATATTATATTTGGTTCCACTGATGAAACCCTTTGTCAAGATTTTGCCAAGTGTATGCAGACCGAGTTTGAGATGAGCATGATGGGGGAGCTCAACTACTTTCTTGGGCTGCAAGTTAAACAAATGTCAAATGAAACCTTCATCTGTCAATCGAAGTATACAAAGGACATGCTGAAGAAATTCGACCTTGACAACATCAAACCAATCAGCACTCCAATGGCTACTTCAACCAAACTTGAACCAGATGATAGCGGCAAACCCGTAGATCAACGTAAGTATCGAGGTATGATAGGCAGTTTACTCTATCTTACTGCTAGTCGCCCTGATATTATGTTTAGCGTTTGCCTGTGTGCTAGATATCAAGCAAATCCTAAGGAATCACACATGACCGCGGTTAAGCGTATTTTTCGATACCTTAAGGGTACGGTTACAGTGGGCCTATGGTATCCCAAGTCAATATCATTTGACCTCATTGGTTACTCTTATGCTGACTTTGCTGGATGCAAGGTCGACCGTAAAAGTACGAGCGGTACGTGTCATTTATTAGGAAAGACTTTAGTCTCTTGGTTTAGCAAGAAGCAGAACTCTGTCGCACTATCCACAACAGAAGCTGAATACATCGCAGCTGGGCGTTCTTGTGCACAGATTCTGTGGATGAAGCAAACCCTTGAAGACTACAACTTATCTTTCATGCACATTCTAATCTTTTGTGACAACACTAGTGCTATAAATCTGACTAAGAACCCTATTTGTCACTCACGCACGAAGCACATTAAAATTCGTCATCACTTTTTGTGTGATCATCAGCAAAATGGCACGATTAACTTAGAATTTATTGACACTGATCATCAGTTAGCATATTTCTTCATAAAACCATTATCCGAAGAGCGCTTCAATTTTCTTTGTCGTTAACTTGGAATTTTAGATGAAGCTGTTATAAATTAAAATCAACCTGCGTAAATATCGAGTATATTGTGATTCTCTTATAATGAACTTGCTATGGGTACAAGCCGAAAGGGCCCTTCTGACCACAAGGCGTAAAAGCCTAAGCGACACGGTGCACTAGTCCTCAGGACTACCGCTAGCTGGGATCCGGCCCCTGCAGCTAACCCATGGCAGCTTCAAAATATTGAATTATGATATAATTACTTGTTTATTATACGGTTAATTTTTATTTATCATATGCTGAAATACTATTTTTTCAACTTCATATTGCTGCTATCTGTTATTCTTTTGATTACTTATTGGATCTTTCCTGTAACTTTTCTCATGTCTTATATTGGTTTGTCAATTACTTAACCAATATTTCTTTTCCTGCCTGATTCCTATTCTGTGACCAGGACCCGAAATTCGGGCCGAACTCTGTCCTTACCAGAGTTCGGGCCGAATTCGGCCTGCTTGTTCCAGAACCGGGAACAGGCTCAGCCGTTGATCAAGAATTAGATCCAATGGCCATGATTTGGTCCGACCAAGAGAAACCCTCCCCATATTTTCGGTTTCTCTTCCCTCTCCTTCCTTCTTACCACCTTTTCCACTTCTCCAACTCAAAACTCTCTAAACCCTAACCCTAATTTCTCCTTTCTAGAGCTCCATTCTTTCCAAAACTCAAGGAGAAGGCTTATTTTTCAATTCTCTTTCATAGTTCTTCACTAGTTTGAGGTATAATCCTTACTTTTCTATATCTCAAATTTCTTTCATTATCATCTATCTATTGTGTTATGGCTCCACGATTGCTCAACCGCGGAAAGAGACTTCGGACCGAGGGCGCGTCCTCGTCGAATGCTCCTCCTCCCGTTGAGCCGCCCGTTGCACCACCCGTTGTACCGGCCATTGAACAACAACCACCAATTCATCCGTTGTTTAATCCTCCACGTCCCCTTGATCCAAACACTTTTGACGACCGAATTTTTATATCACTAGACGCATCTAATGATTGGTTTAGCGATTTTCGGACACGTCCGGTGTTTGCGGGACACCCCATCAACTTCACTATATTCTCTCAACATAATGCACTCTTTAATGACCTTTGCCTTGATGAACTTGTTACCACAAATTCGGTCATTTATCGTAGTGCCATTCAAATGTTTTACTGCAACTTGACCCATGATGACACTCATATCTATTCACGAGTTGCGGGAGTTGATATCTCCTTTGATGATTTTGAATTGGCCGAATATCTTGAACTTCAAGAGCCAAATTCCTGGGAAAAGCTTGTTGAAGCTAGATCCTTTCAATTTCCCGAAGGAATTTCACTTGAAAGCTTCAAGGACGACTTGTGTAGCCCTAACACACGTCCTCGTAAGCTTTTGGCTAAATTCCTTAATCCCTATTTCTATGAACTTCATCGGATCATTTTCAACACCATTCTACCCAAAGCGGGCTCTACCGATGAAGTCACTTATTTTGAAATATCGGCCCTATACCATCTCCACTTCCATGTTCCCTTTAATCTTCCACGCACAATGATGGTTTGGATGATCAACTGTAGGAAGAAACCAAGATCCTTGGTTTATGCATTATACCTTCCTATGGTCTTTCGTGCGTTCTATGTACCTCTTGATGAGTGTCCATTCTTACCTGCCCCTGTCTTTCTCTCTAAGGCAAGGAGGCTTCATGCGGCCGTTGGCTCACCGATCGTGTCTGAGCATTCTGATGATGAGCCAGATGCCCCTCCTCTCGGACAGGATCCTCCTCCTCCTTCTGCCACTCTCGAGTCTCTTCAGACCATGCTCCGAGATCGTTTCACTTTGGAGGACGATCGTTGGACTCAGCTGGATTATCGGACCACATTGCAGATGAGTTCTATCAGCAACTCGCTGCATGACATTCGGTATTCCATGTCTCGCCATCCTTCCATGCCCATTCCTATGGAGAGAGACCCCGGTCGTGAGGGATTCCGTATCGATGACCCTTGGGTTTGTCGTTACATGAATCCGGATACGGCATTTGTGGACCCACGTCGCTCCTTTACTGATCCATCGGACGACGCCGGGCCCTCTCGTGCTCGATGATGGTTATGGACTGCTCTTCGACGCTGCTACTGAGGATCTTCGATTATGATTTATGCATTATGCTTTAGTTGCTTTTATGTACTTGATTTGTAGTAGACTTATTATGAGTTGTGCTTTTGAGACTTTGGTAGTTCTATTATCAGTTTCTATGTCATTATGACTCTTAGTCATTATCTTAGTTTATATGCAGTTTCTTCTCCTTTACGTGTGTTTGCCAGTTATTATTTATCTATCTCATATTGCTAAATGCCAAAAGGGGGAGTTATGTGTATATTCTGTTTCTGTTTGTTTGGTTTATATGTGCTTTTGGAAGAATATTATTAACAGGCCAACAAAGATTCACAGCATTGTTTATGGGGGAGCTACTCTTAAGCTCGACACTTATTATGGGGGAGCTATGTCGTTACATGTGTCCAGGTATGGATATTGAATATACAATTATTATTTTCTCAATTATCAATATGGGGAAGATTGTTGACACAAAGTCACAGTAAACCAAATATTGATAACATTGACTAAATAATACTTGTGATAATTCAATACGACACACGACGACTACATTCTGCTCAAGCCAGACGACAGCTCAGTTTTGCAAATGCAAGTCATTTTTGAGTCTGTACTTTTATATTTATTGAGTCTAGAATGATTGTAAGCTAAGTTATGCTGGGCTCTTGAGACTCAACCCATAACCTATCCAAAATCCATAAAACTCCACATCCAAAATAAGCCCATTGGACCCTTGGACCCATTCTGTGCTCTGGAGACAGAGTTCGGGCCGAACTCTGCCTCCACACAGAGTTCGGGCCGAACTCTGTCCCCTAAAAATTAGCACCCTAATTTTTAGGGCTGGCTGGTTGCTAGTTGTCCAACGGCCAAATATTTGAAAATTTCTACCAGAATTCTGGCCGAATTTTGCCTGTTAAAAACCTATAAATAGGCCAAGAATTCTCTCATTTTTATTCATCCAATCTTCTCTTCTCTTCTCTCTTAAGCTCAATATAAGCCATACCCTTCTTCATCTACTAGCCACAAGTTTCCTAAGTCTCGAGTGCTCAGCATCTCTCAGTTAGGAGTCTTGTGCAAGAGTTCAAGAAGTCGCTTGGAAAAGTCCAAGCATCGCCACTGCGATCCATTGTAAGAAGTTGACGTGCTCTTCTGAAGAAAAGGCACGGGGTGTAACTATTATTTCACAAATAGTGGATTTAATCCTGAGCTAGAGTTCTCAGGCCTGGACTAGTCCTCCACGAGGGAAACCAGGTTAAAATCGGCTGTGTTTGCGTATGCTTTCTTGCTCCTTATTTATTTCCGTATTTACTCTGATTATTTTTTAGATTGTGATAGAGTTGAATTTTTAATTGGATATTATCGCTATAAACTCTATTCAACCCCCCTCTAGAGTTGCCATCTGTTCTTCAATTCTATTACTCAACCTTAATCCTAGGGCAGGCTCGCAGTAGTACAGATAAGCTCAAGTACTACCACGACTTCGCATTAATTGCAAAGACTGACCTGCATGGGCCACCACTAAAAATGTGTCACGACCCGTACCCGGATATACGAGTGCGAATACATAGGCCACGTCCAGCCTACGCCGCGGTATCGGCGGTAGGTCGCTGACAAGTATACTATACTAACTACAACATCTAAGGATCCATAACTAGAATGTACTCATGTCACATCATGAAAACTAAGGAAGATAAGACAAGAATTAATAACAATATCACTAGAACAACTAGAATCTATAATGATCATAAGACAGAAAAATAAAGAAGGAACAACAAGACTAACTAAGGATAACTACCAGGCAACTCACATAGAAGAATAGTGAGATCCACCTCAGCTAGCAACATCAAGAAGTCCAATACTGAGGGCACAACTACTACTAAAATTTTGTCAACATATTCAGTCAGGATGGAACGAGCACAAATCTCAAATAACAGTTCTAATTAGACGATATTGAAAATATAGCAGTAAATAGAGAGAATATACAAGAAATCATGAAATGTACATGTGAGCATCATGGCAAGGTAAGCTGTAAATGTAGAGCTAGAACAAGGCAAGTAAAACTGATCATGGCATGTACAAGAATCAAGAATCATCTATCTAAGTGTGTGAGTACTAGCTACAACATGTGGCCGGCTTGGGTCTGCACAAGGTCTAATGATCCGGCCAATCATACGTGGAGTGTAGGATTGGCTATTCAACAAGGTCTACAAGAATAAACAAGGTGGGTAATGACCACACATCTACACTAATACTCCCCGTCCCCGACTAGTATAGTGGATACAACCATGACACATCATGACACGCGATTCTCCGAGACGGTAGCTAGCCTTCGCAGGAATAGTGTTTATACAATGCACAAGGAACAAGAAAGACTTGCACAAGATATACCAAGGAAAGCGAGGAATAACATCTCATGAGGGGATCCAGAGAAATACCAATCCGTGTAAACAATGTGTCAAGAGAACAAGGATATCTATACTAAATACAAGAAACATAGACGATATCATAAAACAGAAATATTATCAAAGAATGTACTCGCCTGAGATCTGGTGGAATATGTCAACTGGTCCAAGAACAGTGCCTCGAGGACCTATAGGTGGAATACTGTATCAATATAAGGGTTTGGAAGTAAAATCAAGTCATGCTAAGTCAACTAGGTCACAAGAAGTCAAACTAGGTCAAGGCAAGTCAAACTAGGTTAATCTAAGTTAAGGGTTGACTTTTGGTCAACTGGTCAACTCTGGTCAAACCTAGGTCAACTCTAGGTTAAACTTGACTAACGTTGACTAACAGTTGACTTTGGGTCGACTGGTCAACTTCGGTCAAGTTCTAGATATTTTTAGGCCAAGTGTTGACTGATAGTTGACTTTTGGTCAAAGCAGTCAAACTTGGTCAACCGAGGTCAAAACTAGTCTAACCTAGGTCAAATGTTGACTCTACTTCGACGTTCAGTCAAACTAGTCAACCAAGGCCAACAGGGTAAAAGCTAGTCTCTATAAACATCTACAAGGTCAACATATCAATTTCAGTGATTGTGAAAGCACTGGAATCGATGGATCTCAAATACCACAAAAGGAGAAAGATTATAATAATAGGGTGAAAACCTACAGATGTTGTCGGATGGTGAAACAACCATCACCAACGTGTCCAGAATGGTCAAATCAGCTAGAATAGCCTGCCCATAAATACAATTTGGACACAAGGACAAAAAGGTAATTTCGAGTCAAAACGGTGTCCGTGTCGGACCCGCTTTGCACCCAAAAATGTGCAAGAATACTAGTCTACCAAACCTAACAAATTATATGTCCACGAATCCAGAATGACGATACGATCCCAACGGTATATCCAGAATTGGATTTCGTTGACCCAATCTCAAATTGGTCCATTGACCTGGACATCGAAATTCCGATTTGCACGAAAAAGCGTGTCGGAGCCAATGTCCTCAAAACTCAGCAAATTATATATCAACGAGTCCAGAATGACGATACAAATTCAATGGTATATCCGGAATTGGATTCCGATGAGCCGACGTCAAAAAGTCCTGTTGACCCAGATTGTGGGGCCCACTTTGCACCGAAATGCGTGCCAGGGCCCACGTCCTCCAAATCTAACAAATTTATATAAAAACAGGCCAGAACGACGCCACGAGTCTACTAGTGGTGTCAGAAATTGAATCCGGAGTCCCGGGTTCAAAAATGGAATTTTACAAGTGCAACACTAAGAATTTGAACGGCCAACTTTGGCGTCAAATTCGACCGACCTAACAAGCTCAAACTAAAATAAAATATAAAGGGGGCAGGAAGAGGGTTATACCAGATGTGCACCAGAACCGACGGCGCACCAAATGAAGCTGATACAGCGAAGATACGAACCCGCGAAGTTGGCATCGCAAAACTGTCCAAAAATAGTACAAATTAAAACGTCAACTTGGCGGCCAGATTTGAGGTATCAAACGATAAAATTAACGGTTCAACTTGACAAAGGTGAAGAGGGATATACCGAGATTGAGACAGAGCAAGGAGTTCGCCGATCTAACGGTCGGATCTCCCAGAAAATGCGCGCGAAGTCGCTGCGACGGGGCACCATTTTCGAGTTCAAAACTCGCGTGCGCCGACGGGATTCCGTTCAAAATGCACGAATAGGCTATTCGGCGCATCGGGGAAGCGGGCGGTGGCCTCGGGATGGCTCGTCGGAGGCTCGCTGGACGGGGGAGGTCGTCGTAGTGGCGGTGGTTGACCGTGCGGTGGCACACGGTGGCGCGACCGCTGCTGCCATTAGGCGCCGCTGCTGCTGCGCTATTGTTGCAGCTGCTGCTGCGCTGTTGTGCAGCGCACACGCACAACGCAGGCTCGGCCGGGCACGGCAGGGGTGGGACTGTGCGGTGGCGTACGTGAGGGTGGTGGAGTGTAGTTGATGGTGGTGTGATGGGAAGATGATGGTGAAGGTGATGGTGGTGAGTAGTGGTGGTGATGGAAAGATGATGATAATGAATGGAGGAGGAGGAGGAGAAGGAGAATGAGGAGAGGTGGGGTGCTCGGCCATGGGGGCTCGGCATGGTATGGAGCTGCTGCTGCTGTGTGAAGAATGGAGAGAAAATAAGTGTGAGAGAGATATATATGTGTGAGTATACATAATATAATAAGAGAGAGAGAGAGATATTAATGAGATAGAGTGGGAGAGAATTTTAGATGTTATAGAAAAAGAGGGGGGTACTGCTCGTGATGGGGAGTGGGGTGTGTACTGGTGTAAAGAGAGAGTGAGGGTGATGGGTTGTGTACTTAGGAGAGAAAGATACTATGAGAGTGTGTGTGTATAAATATATAAAGAGGGAGAGAGAGAATAAGAGATATTGTTGAGAGAGAATAGAGAAAAAGTAGAGAGAGGCAGTGGGTAGTCGGCTGCTAGGGGAGTTCTCTTTGGGTGGGAAGTGAGAGAGTAGGAGAGAGAGAGAGTTACATTATATATATATATATATATATATATATATATATATATATATATATATATATATATATATATATATATATATATATATATATATATATATATATATATAAAGAGAGAGGTAGAGATATTTTTATATAAAATAAACGTATTTTCAAATAGGAAAAAATTTAGACACATCATTGGGATGTATGGGCAGTCATGAAAGAACAATATGGAGCTTGGGCTCGGGTCCGGTCGAGCAGGGTCGGGTCAAAATCGGACAAGAGGTAATAATTGAATTAAAATAGGTATTTAAAATCATGGGTAAATAAGTAATATACGGGAACTCCAATAAATGGGACACAAACGTCATGTGGATAGTAGGCTCAAAGCAGGCCAGGGCCATATATTGGGTCGTCTAGATTGGACCGATGTCGGGCCCGGAAATTATGTTGGAAATTACATTAGGTTTTACGGTGAATAATTAATTGGCCTAAATTGAACCGAAAGTTGTGCAAAAAAAATGGAGCACAAAATGGAGTGTCTGAGTGGGACACGAAGGTCATGGATGAAGAGCGTCTCGAGTAGATCAGGCATGACAAGTTGGTTCTGAGAAAACGACTGGTCTGGTGCTCCTAAATTAAAAGTCACGGTAACGTGCATATGAGGATCAAGAAAAAGAGTGGGAAATTAATTAATAATTAAATGGTCTAAATTGACCCGAACTTGTGCGAAAAAAAAGAGTACAAGGGAACAAGTTCGAGTGGGACACGAAATATCAATGTGAAGATAATCTCGTCTACTACAAACTCCAAGAAGGAAGTTTCCAGAGACTGGCATCCCTGATGCTCTAGAATTCCAAGTCATGGTAAAGAGCATTAAATCAAATAAGTAATCAAATAATAATATCTATTACAATAATTGAATTATAAAATTAAAAAAATAAGCCCTAAATTCAGGGGCTTATATATGGGTTGTTTTCCATTAGAAGATGTGAGAGATATTTCATATCATGAAGTGCAAAATTAATTTTCCTATGAGGGGTCATGAAGGTACCGGTTCTGTCATTGTATCTTTCAATCATAGCCAAGAACATATAAGCATTTGGGCGAAAGCCGTGAACAGTAGTCCAGATGGCCTCATAAAGTTCTAGTTCAAGAAGTTTGTCCTTGAACTGATCTAGAATCCAGATCACTAAGCTGCTCCAACATTTCATGTCTAGGTTGACTAGGCCTGTTAAACGCATGGTCTGATCTGGGTATCTTCCTTCAGCTTTAGCAAATTTGTTTGCAAAGATGGGCACCCTGACGGGAAGAAGCATCGATAAATCTTCTGAAGGTATACAATTCGGCTTCAAACCCCTTAGATGAGAACTGTACCTGTCTGAAGTACTGTAAAATAGATCCTTGCTTTGTGGACCTAACTTATAACATATTTTTCTGACTCTGGCTTGCTGAATCGGAGTCATGTCCCAGGCCATCCGACGAGGGTGACTGGAGAATTCATATCGGGACAAGGACAAATGTTTTGACATCTCAGTGAGATATATAATTATGACCTTACATTGATAAATCCTTTCTTCTTTCTTAGTCTTTGGTTAAGGTGTTTTCTTCACTGTATCTCCAAATAGGAAAGCCAGTTTCTTATAAATCACATTATCTAAACTTTCCAAAGGTTCACCATTCATCAGACATAACAAATTGTTGCTTTCTTGAGTAGTGAGAATGGCCCTTCTGGATTCAGGTGCATCATATTGAGGATATGAGACATGAGATAAGTCTCCTTTATATTATGATTCATTGAAAGCTGAAGCATATTTCTCAGCGTCAAGGTCTTCTCTAAGATCAACTATAAAAAAGAAAAAGAACAACAAAAAGTTAATCTCAAAAAGATTTATATTCTATAGAGCAGAACACACAAAAAAAGACATAGGTTAAGCGACATCTATGTTGCGTGATATCTATGTTGCATGACATCTGGTTGCGCAGTACCTGTGTTGCACGACTTCTGTATTGCACAACATCTATGTTGCGCGACATCTATGTTGTGCGACATCTATGTTGTGCGATATCTATATTGCACGATATCTGGTTGGGCAGTATCTGTGTTGCGCGACATCTGTGTTGCATGACATCTAATTACGCAGTATTTGTGTTGCTCGACATCTGTATTGCGTGTGATTTCAAGTTGCACTACTTTTGATATGCACATTCGCACAAAATCAGAAAGTACGAATTTGAAAATCGTGCAACGCAGTTCGTAAAAATGAACAGCATGTGAACAGCAACCAAACTCTAAAAAGAGAAGGCGTAAGTTGTGAAGTATGCCTACACTCTAAAAAGAGGTAGTGCACATTGTGAGACACACAAATCGACCAAAACCCTAAAAAGAGTCGGTCAATCCAGTCGACGTTCACCTTCAAGTGCCGGGTTGGCTCTTTTAGTTCTTGATGACGATGGCGCGTATTGAGGCGCTCTCATTGGTGGCACACGAGATAAAGACCTAGCAATGGCTTTTCCCTTGGCAGCGGCAGACTTCTTTGGGGCCATCGACGAACGTCGGAGGAGCTTCGAGAGTTTGGAAGAAGAAAATAAAAGAGTTTAAGAGAATTAAATTTTGATAAAAAATTAAAAGTTCTCTTTAGTCAGCTATTTATAGCTTAAAAACTCTTGTCGAAACTGTTGCGCAATTGGCGCTTAAAATTTGAAGTTTTGTTTAACAGTTGACTGGCGCAACCCAGACAAAACTAGTTTGATTCAAAGTATTTCAAAACTTTGAAGTATTTTCAAGTTTTGAAAACTTTGAAGGGGGTCATGTAGAGGCTAAAAATCAAGTTGTGCCGCTCCTGAAGTCATATCATCAGGTTGCGCCAACATCAAATTGCACAACATCAAGTTGTGCCAACCTCAGGTTGCGTAGGAGATAGGTTGTGCGAGCGCCACATGGCGCACTTTTTCAAAAAGCTGTAACGGCATCATCATTGTCTGACAACTGACAACACGTATATCAAGGAAAATTCGTTCGTATCCCGCGCAACGCGGCGCTCGAGAAGATTTTGTCAGCATGTAATTAATGCTGACAGCTTGCTCGTGCAAGTCTTTGTGTGGCGCGAGAATTAATCAATACAGCACAGAAGACCCAGTCAAAGGTGCCAGTTGTTGAGTTGCGCCCATACGCAACCTGGCTAGTTGGTGCCACCTAATCAACTTTTATTTAGAAGTAGGGTGACGTGGCGCGCAAGCCACCAACTTCGCAGAGCGTGCCCACTACACTGCCCACGACCACATGCATCTCATTCAAACGACACACGTCCATAGCAGTTGGTGCATTTGCTCGCACAAGTTGTTACATTGTGCCTCCGTACAACCTGATGAAGCTCGTACAAGGTGATCGAACAGTATCCAGAGCAGGGTGACATGGCGCGCATGCCACTAACTTTGTAGAACGTGCCTACTACACTGCCCATGACTACGCCCATCTCAATCAAATTATGCCATGCGTCCACAGCAGTTAGTGCAATCGCTCGTGCAAGTGAACTGGGGGCGCGCAACCTGAAGTACGCGTAACCCAGAATAACTGCTAAACAGTTATTTCAAGAACTCTATAAATAGAGTTTTAAATCAGTCTCAAAGCATCACGAATGATCATAATCTTCTGCTAAAGTGCTGTTGCATCCTCCAGAGGCTCGTGTCTTCGATATCATATCGTCCAAGGGATAAAGTGATTATCTTCTGATCAGATTCGTATAGTTGTAATTCCCTAGAAATCAACTGTACTCTTGTACTATTTCTTAGTTTGTAGAAATCAAACTTTTGTTTTTGCAAACAACTCTCTTATATCTTGATACTAGCAGTTTCAAATACCCATAACACTAACTATACACACGTTCATCTTATATACTACTAGGATACTCACTCTATACACTCTAGATACTACGATATACACTTAGGTGTTGGCACGTGTTCTTTGTGAGACATTCCCTGAAGTAAAATTTACTTATGCAAGCCTTTTGAAGCTATCAACGTTATACTAGATTTTGGAATAAATCTATAAAAGACTAAGTTGTTCGACTTTTTGGTATAACTCTGATAGCCCCAAAAGGCTTGCATAACAAAATTCAATTTCCAAAGATGGGCTCACATAGACACTTGATTTCAGGCTAACACGGACATTTAACATAAGAGATAATGATATCTATGTCATCATGTGTTCCTTGTGCGCCCACAAGAAAAACTTGACCTCGGAGTGTCCAAGCTAGCACTTACCCTGAAATACTTGGCGATACCTAACTTGCACTCACTCTATACACTGTAGGTACTACGATACTCCTTAGTATCCTTACCTACATATTTCCTTAACTCTAGATATTTGTATATCATGTGGATATCATGTACCATGGTACACAATATCATGTACGTACCATGGTACACAATATAAATAATTTTACTATATTTATATTTTTAACAATAATCAGCATTATATTTCTAATTGAACCTATTATATCTAAAGTATATATCAATTTTCATAAATGAGTTAACTAATACTAATTGAACCTATATATTATTTCCATGTACATATATCAATTTTTGTACATGAGTAAACTAATACTATGATACTCCTTAGTATTCTTACCTACATATTGTCTTAACTTTAGATATTTGTGTATCATGTAGATATCATGTACCATGGTACACAACATCATGTAAATATCATGGTGCACAATATAAATAATTTTACTATATTTATATTTTAGCAATAGTGAGTGTTATATTTCTAATTGAACCTATTATATCTAAAGTATAGGCTTAATTGCACTTTGCTACCCTCAACTATGCCGCTTTTTCAACTTGATACCCTAACCTTTTTTTGTAACAAGTTGATACCTCAACTATTATTTTTTTTCAACTTGATACCTAATTTTTCAAAAAACCCTAAAATGCCCTTATCCCTTCCCTCTTCCCTTCTTCCCTCCCCCCTCTCTCCCACTCCGGCCACCCCCACCCTCCCGCTCCGCCTCCCCTCCGGCCACCCCCCTTTCTCACGTCCGGCCAACCCCCCCTCCCACTTCCGGCGCCACCGCCGCGACGGCAGCTGCGGCTGCTGCTGCTGCTACGGCGACGACGACTGCTGCTGCTGCGGCGGCGGCCGGTGGCAATGGGGGTAGGAGGGTTGGCCGGACGCGGGAGAAGGGGGTGGCCGGAGGGGAGGCGGAGCGGGAGGGAGGGGGTAGCCGGAGTGGGGGAGGGGGATAATTTTAAGGTTTGAGCAGGGGTATTTTCGTCCCAAAATTTTTTTGGGTATCAACTTGTTACAAAAAAAAGTTTAGGGTATCAACTTGAAAAAGCGGAATAGTTGAGGGTAGCAAAGTGCAATTAAGCCTAAAGTATATATCAATTTTCATACATGAGTTGACTAATACTAATTGAACTTATATATTATATCCAAGTATATACATATATCAATTTTTGTACATGAGTTAACTAATACTAATTGAACTTATGTATTGTATCCAAGTACATATATCAATTTTGAAACATGAGTTAACTAACGTAAATAAACCGACGTTTGTTTTGTCTCGGTCGTATCGTGTGTCTGTGTCGTGTCGTGTCGTGTCTATGTCTGTCTGTGTCATATCTCATTATCGTATCTCACACACGATTACACTATCACTCATGTGCGCTGCATGTCTCAGTATTGTGTCTTAGTGCTTGTGTCATATCGTGTCGTGTCGTGTCGTATCTCAGTGTTGTGTCAGAAAGAGGGAGTTAGGGTTACCTGAGCCGGAGTCGAGTGGTCACTACGGCAGGGATTCGCCGGAGGGAGGGGGTCGCCAGAGACGAGAGGGGCGAGGGGGCAGTGGGTCGCCGGGGGGAGGAGACGAGAGTGTTTTGGGGAGCCAAGGAAGGAGTCGAGAGGGGCGCGGTCGTCGGGGAGAGGGGACTCGTCGGAGAAATTTGGGAGGAGAAAATCTGGGGAGAGCCCGCGCGGGAGGGGGGAGATTTTTTGGGAGAAAATGAAAAGTATATGAAATACCTTAGCAACATCCGCATTTGACGTCGCTAAACGTCGCTGCCTAAGATTAAACTGACGACATTCAAGTATACGAGTCGCTCAACGTCGCTAACATATGAAAACCAGCGATGTTCTTCGACGAAACCGTGACATCTATTTCCTAATAATAAATCATTTCGCTAAATGATGTTGAACGTCGCTGGTAGTGACGTTTAGTGGCGTATTCCAGATACATTGCTAATTTCATTAAAAATAGTGACGGTCTATCAAAATGTCGCTAAGCTCGTCGCCAATATGCCTTCTTTTGGTAGCGTGACGCTCCTAATCTCCTTCTCCCCTTCCGTCATTGTCAATCTCCTCTACCCTTATGTCGTTGTCATATATATATATATATATATATATATATATATATTGTGATCCTCTTGGAGGTAATTGAACAGTAGAACAAGTTATTTTTTTTTATTTTTCATATGAACGACTACAACATTATTTATTTATTTATTTTTCTAGAACATCAATTTTTTTGTTTGGAATACCTTCATTTTTATTAGTATTTTATTATGATATATACTATTTTGGATTTTTTTTCTTAAATTTTGTGTTGATAATACTATGTTATTGTCGTCCATGAATGTAATGACCGTGGTTCGTATTACGTATTTGGAATACGTATACATATCTTGACTCGTATTTTATGTCTCCTGGCTTGGTTCGACTTGTTTGGGTTGGCTTGGTTCGGCTTGGGTTGTTTATTGGTTCATCATGAACCAAGGGGAGAACCCCAAACTACCACCACCATCACCATTTATTAACCCATTCCCTCATTCTCTCTCTTCATTTACTTCTTTTTCTCCACCATTACTCTTCAACCACCAGGAGGGAGAGAGAGAGAGAGCCTAGGCAAGTGCAAACTTGCTTCATGATGGATCTCAAGTTTTATTGTTCCATTCTCTTCTTTACTTGATTCTAAGCCTCTTTAGAACTTGACATTTTTGGATTTGATGGATAGATTCTTGTAGATCTAAGTTTGTAACTTTTCGGTTTTCTTGGTTTTGATCTCTAAAACTTGGTTATTTTCGAAAACTAATGGTTCTATGTTGTGGAGAATTCAATTTCATGCGGTTTTGGCTTTTGTTTCGCTTGATTTTGACTTCAGATGAGGAAGTTATGGCCATGTCAAGTTTTCGGAACTTTCATGGCTGAACTTGCTGTTTGGGGACGATGGCTCCCATGCGCCCGGGAGGCCATGCGCCGGGAGGCCATGCGCTGTGAAGTCCCGGCAACACATCCCTTAACTTCGAGCGTGTCATGCGCGTAGGTTCCCTACGCGCATGTACTGAAGACGCAACGTGAGTTTCCCACGCGCCAATTGTGCAAAAATCCCACGCGCCGATGGTGCAGGAATCCCATGTGCCGATGGTGCAGGAATCCCACGCGCCGATTGTGCAGGAATCTCACGCGCCGATTGTGCAGGAATCCCATGCTCCAATAGTGCAGGAATCTCACGCGCCGATTGCGCAGGAATCCCACGCGCCGATTGTGCAGGAATCCCACGCGTCGATTGTGCAGGAATCCCATGCGCCAAAATTGCTCTATTTCACTGTTTTTGCCTGTTTAAGTTGTTTTGTAGCTAGAATCTTGAAAAACTCAAAGCATGAAAGTTGTAGATCTTTTTCTTGGCTTCAAGAATATGTCACTAGTTATTTTATGTAAGTTTCTCTCATTCATGATAAGGTAAGAATAGAACACGATAATGGCCCGCTGTGGCGCACTCTTGACAAGCAAACTGACATGATATGTCAGGACATGTTGTTATGACAGCTAGCCTGACATGACAAGTATGAAAGACCTGGACACCGTGGGCGATTGTGTTTGTACAAATAAACTGGCACTGTCTTCATCATGTCTAGGATGGAGATCCCTGAGTACCACGGTCAGGGGTACCTACTAAAATTGACTAAAGCTAATTAACTAGAATGATTCAGTAGTCATGAAAAGATTCCCAGCTACAGGCAATCCCGTTATCTGGGCGCATTCAGTGGACTTGTAGCCTACCGACGAGTAGGGCACATTTCCTGCACACAGTCACGTGTTGCATTCTTCATAAACGGACATTCGACCTGGATAACCGAATGGTCTGCAGGGCTTGTGGCTGTTGGGATAATCTTATTGCATCTTGCTAGTAACTAGGCCTGTGATAACCCTAGTTAGTTAAATGTATCAAGCTGTACTCTTTACTTGCCGTGATTGATTGGATGGAGTTTTATTCCAGCTTAGTCTTATCCTGATCCTGTGCAAGATTGTGACATGACATGATTATTGATGCTTGCCTTAACAATAACGATCGGGGGTCCAGTTCTGTTCAGGCGAAGGGTTACAACCCCAGTCCTTGTTTGGTTTAAGGGTTGTAACCTGGCTCCTGGAGCAGTTCTGTGTCCTTTCTTCGTTATTGTCTTGTTGTAACCCCAGGCCATGCTCGTCATGTTTTACTTATTTTAGTGGCTTGATTATTCATATTGGCCTTAACAATAAAGATTAAGGGTCCAATTCTGTTCATGCGATGGGTTACAACCCCGGTCCTTGTTTGGTTTAAGGGTTGTAACCTGGCTCCCGGAGCAGTTCTGTGTCCTCTCTTCGTTTATTGTCTTCACTGTACCAATAGTATTTGAGACAGGTTTCTATTCAGGTGAAGGGCTGCAACCACGGTCCTTGTTTGGTTTAAGGGTTGTGACCTGGCTACTTGAATGATTTTCTCGTACTCAGTTTACTGTTGTTCTCTATTATTATCAGTTCTTTATTTATTATCTTTAATATTCTATTATGATATGTTGGTTTTAGTTCCTAAGTGAAGCCTCCTTTGTGGCACTTGCTCTTTCTGGGGTCTGACCCAGCTAGTTTTGTGTGGCCAGATATCGAAGCAGCACCAGAGGATCCACTTTCAGCCAGATGGTGACCACCAGGCGTAACCCTGGCAACGAGTGGGTTTCTTTTTGTCCTCCCACTTTATTGTAAAAAATTATTCTTTTGAGACGTTTTGCCGGCGAGCACGTGTTTGCTCGTATTGCACCTTTACTTACTGTCTGCCTACGGGCTGTAATATGATTGACAGATCCTAGGGTTGATCATGTATGACTGAACTCTTGCTAGTCTTGACATTTTGTACGACTAGCTTCATGATCATCCAATATGTAATGTATGGGACGCTTTACTATTATATATTTGGTGCTCTGACATCTTGTAACTATTATTGCTTGCTTGAGATTGAGACAATAGGCTTGTTCACGACCATAGGAGACTGTTGGCTTGTAGTTAAACCCTCATGTATCTAGACAGCCGTGACCGTATAGCGAGGTAGGTTGCACTTCAATATACGTAGCTGGCTATGTACGTCACTGCTCTCCAGTATTCTAGTTCTGGGGCATTACATGGTTTAAGTAGTGGCCCATACAGGTCTTGTGAATCAAGATATGTGAGGGTTTACCGAATAGATATCTCAATCAGTACTCGCCCTTGATCTCTGCTCGTATCCTCTGAATCCCTGTAATCTTGACCTGATCACATGCTTGTATCGTTGATCTGTCCTGGTCCTTCCTTATTGTTCCCTATGTCGTCTTCTTCAGCGGCATTGTTCCTGGACCTGCCGATCAGCAAGGCGGAGCACCTCCCATGGAACAGCAGCAACCTGGAGATCAAGCCCAACATTCAGGAGTAGCCTCCAGAGTCATGCCTACTAGAGGAGAGCCACCAGTTCAGCCCGTCCAGCCTGCAGAGCCTGATGATGGCACTTTGGTAGGTCTTATCAGGTCACTATTAGCCTCCTAGGATCGACGAGGAGATGCCTTGCACCAGGCGGTGGCAGACGCTTTGACCAGAGGAGGTCATCAGGGTAATAGCACGGCCAACAGCTTCAAGCGCTTGAACCCTCCCTTCTTCGACGGCAGTGAAGATGCGATCGCTGTAGATGCATGGCTTCAGGACATAGAGGTGATTCTAGAAGCTGCCAGGACTCCAGAGAACGAGAAGGTGGCCGTGGTACGCCTACAGCTATTGGATCTTGCCCGCAGCTGGTGGACGGTGCAGGCCATTGGATTAGTGGCCCCTATTGTCTGGGTAGTATTCAGAGAAAGATTCCAGACTAAGTATTTTGATGCTGTAGCTCGGTACGATCTACAGACGAGGTTCACCAATCTGAAGCAGATGGACAGGACGGTCGACGGATATGCGGCCGAGTTTTCGAGACTTAATCGGTTTACTTCCACCTTGGTAGCAACCGAGTTCGATAGAGCCCAACGGTTCCAGCAGGGGCTCCACCTAGAGATTTTGTTGGCGGTGGAGCAGTTTGAGCATTAGACCTTTGATGCAGTACTGAGGGCAGCCCGGAGGCATGAATATACCTCCTAGAGGATCATGGATAGGACCAGAGGCCGGAAGCGATCCCATAGCCCGATGAATCAGTCATCAGCACCAGCACCGGTAGCTAGGGCTTTGACCATTGGATCTTCGAGGAGGACGGCCTCAGTGACGGCGGTTCAGCATTCCACCCCGACGCACCCTCAGCAGCAGAACAGAAGCAGTCTTCTGCAGTGGGATGTTCACACTGCGGGAAGGCAGGGCATGTGGTATCAGAGTATCGTAGAGCACATGGTTTGTGTTTGGCTTGTGGTGCCCCAGACCACAGGGTTGGGAACTGCCCGAACAGGGGGAGTTCATCATCAGCTTTCTCTAGTCCTTCAGTTAGAGGACCAGCACCAGTCCTGCAGCAGCAGCAGCTGCAGTACCCGTACTCGAGGCTATTGCCGACGCAGGCCCAGGCATTCCAGCAGCAGAGACCGCAGCAGTATGCCCAAGCCCAAGCCATGATCCAGAGCAGACAGAGAAATTTTTAGCAGAGGGGACCCGCACCCAGAGGACATGGTCAAGTGCTGGCTTTGACCATGGGAGAAGAAGGAATAGCACCCGATAAGGTAGTGGCAGGTACTATTCTCGTCAACATATGTCACGCCCCAGAACCAGAATACTGGAGAGCGGGGGCAGACATAGCCAACTACGTATACTGAAATGGAAACCACCTCGATATACGATCACGGCTGTCTAGATATATGAGGGTTTACTACAAGCCAACAGTCTCTTATGGTCATGAACAAGCCTAGTGTCTCAATCACCACAAGTAAGTAAAGTCGCACGATGTATGATCATTAAATATACAATAATAAGGCGTCCTAAATATTACATATTCAGCTGATCATGAAGCTAGTCGTTACAAAATATTAGGACTAGCAAGAGTTTAGTCATACATGATCAACCCTAGGATTTGTCAATCATGTTTACAGCCCGTAGGCAGACAGTAAGTAAAAGTGCTTCGAGCTAACAGCTGCTCGTCGGCTAAACGCCTCAAAAGAATAATTTTTACAATAGAGTGAGCGAAACAAAATAGAAAACCCACTCTTGGCCCGGATTCCGTCTAGTGTTCACCATTGGGCTGGAAGCTTGGTAGATCCTCGGGAGCTGCTCCGAAATCTGGCCACACAAAACCAGTTGGGTCAACCCCAGAAAGAGCAAGTGCCACAAGGGGGCCACGAAATAAGAACAAAAGCCAGCAATCAGCACAGAAAATCTAATATTAAAACTAAAATTACAAAAACATGTCAGGATGATATACGACGAGATAACCATGGAACTATTCCGATAGCCAGGTTACAACCCGTAAACCAAACAAGGACCGGGGTTGTAACCCTTCATCTGAACAGAGCTTGGTTTCCCACCATTTATCGGCAAGATAAGTAATGTAAGTAATCAAGACATGAAGCAATCTTGTACTGGATCAAGACATGACTAGACTGGTTATACCTCATTCAATCAATCACGGCCAAGCAGATCCTACGGCTTACTACTTTAACTAACTAGGGTTGTCACAGGCCTAATTACTAACAAGATGCAGTGAGATAGTTCCACAGCCACAAGCCCTGCAAACCATCCAGGTTACCCAGGACGAAAGATTAGGGTTAAATTCAGGTGGGTACATCGCCCGGGAGACAAATGTACCCTTAGGTGACTTAGAGGGTGCAACACTCGACGGTGCACTGGAAATGTGCCCTACTCGACGGCAGGCTACAGATCCCAAGAGCGCCCAGGTAACAGGATTGTCTGTAGCTGTGTCATCTCTTCATGACTACTGTGTTATTCTAGTTATTAGCCTTAATCCATTTTAGTAGGTACTCCTGACCGTGGTACTCAGGAGTCCCATCCTAGACATGATGCAAGACTGGACAAGTGGATTAACAAGCAAGCAAGAAAGAACCACCCACGGTGTCAAGACAGGTCAAGCTAGGTTATCAAGTCATGTCAAGTCAGGAGTGCGCCGCCACGGGCCATTATCAAGTTATCAAGATAAATCATGTCAGGGTACTTGTCAGGGGTGCGCCACCACGGGCCACTATCGTGTCAGGTTGGTCATGTCAGGAGTGCACCACTACGGGTCACTGTCGTGTTATGCAAGTTCCTTGCCATACTAAGCCATGTACAATAGTCATTCCAAATATAATAAGTAAAATCAAGTTCATGACAAAAAGGCGTAAGGATATAAAAATATAATAAGTAAAATCAAGTTCATGACAAAAAGGCGTAAGGATATAAAATGGGCATAAAATATCTAATAAAATATCAAAATACGGGTCAGGGGGATACGTACGCATAAAAGCACGCACGCAGGGGGGGAGTGCATACGCAATAAAACACGCACGCAGGAGGACAGCGTATGTGAAAAGTCACGCACGCTCAAGGGGCAGCGTATGTGAAAAGTCACGCACGCTCAAGGGGCAGCGTAGGTGAAAAGTCACGCACGCTCAAGGGGCAGCGTATGTGAAAAGTCACGCACGCTCAAGGGGTGGCGTATGTGAAAAGTTACGCACGCTCAAGGGGCAGCGTATATGAAAAGTCATGCACGCTCAAGGGGCAGCGTAGGTGAAAAGTCACGCACGCTCAAGGGGCAGTGTATGTGAAAAGTCACGCACGCTCAAGGGGCAGCGTATGTGAAAAGTCACGCACGCTACAGAGAGCAGCGTATGTGAAAAGTCACGCACGCTACAGAGAGCGGCGTAGGTAAAAAGTCACGCACGCTCAAGGAGTCACGCTTCCAACAGAAAGCGTACTCACGCCTGCGTATGCGGCGCAAAAGAGCGTGCGTAGCTCAGTGTGCGTAAGCTAAGCAGCTCTGCACACTGCTCACTGTCTTCTCCAAACAGCAAGAACACCCTCGATGAACCCAAAGCTTCCAAGCATCACAACTTGGCCATCCGAACTCCAAATCCGGATTTCCAAGGTTCCAACTGGAGTGAAACTGAATGCTCTTCCACATGGAAACATCAAAAACCCATAAAATCTAACTTAAGTAGCTCAAACCATGCAAAATCCAAAAATAGAAATAACATAGATCTATAACAAAGGAGGCTCCAAATCACAAAAACCTAAGTTCTAATGTTTGTCTCCATGTCCTAATCTATCAAATGGACAAGTAAAATAGGGTTCTCATGTGGTGGCAAGGTGCACTTGCCTATGGTTGGGAGAGTTGTGGAGGAAGGAGAAGAAGAAGAAGAAGAAGAAAATAAATGGTGGAAGTTATGAGGAGAGAGAGAGTGGTAGGTGGGGATATAAAGAGGGGGAGTTGTGGTGGGTTGAGGGGTAGCATAGGCTAAGGTGATCCAACACATAAACCAAACCAAACCGAACCTATCCAATAAAACCGAACCATGCCAAAACCCAAAATACAGGAAATACCGAAATCCCACAAGTCTGAGAAAAATAAAAATACATGCCAAAATCCAGATACGAGTAAAATACGAAATACGAGAAAAATACGGAAAATACGGGAAATGAGGGTGACAACACCTTTCCAGCTTCAGTATTATTTGATTCTGGTGCCTCGTATTCATTTTTGTCTGCACGATTCGCGACACGGATAGCATTGGAGCCCGAGTCATTATCAGTAAGGCTCAATATACTTACTGGTAACGGACTTGTGGGAGTAGATAGAGTGTTTTTCTCGTGTCGGATCGTAGTTAGCGGTAGAGAGTTCTCCGCTAGATTGATAGAGTTTTCGATGGCCGATTATGATGTGGTCTTAGGGATGGATTGGTTGAGGGACCAGTATGCTAGGATAGACTGCCATATAGGCAGGGTTGTTTTTAACATTCCAGGCGAGCCGGAGTTTTCCTTTTCCCGAGGCGAAGTTGAACCTTCTCATCCAGTGTTGCGGATGGCAGTAGCAGCAGTGCAGTTACCTCGGATAGTCGAGGAGTTTCTAGATATTTTCCCCGAAGAGCTTCCAGGGATGCCGCCAGAGCGGGAGATCGAATTCACCATCGACTTGATTCCCGGGACAGCCCCAGTGTCAGAGAGAGTCTACAGGATGGTGCCGTCAGAGCTAGAGATATTGTACAAGATGATTGAAGAACTCAGAACCAAGGGATTCATTCATGCTAGTGGATCGCCTTGGGGAGCCCCGATGCTTCCTGTGAAAAAGAAGGATGGTACGTCAAGATTATGTGTAGATTATCGTACCTTGATCTCAGTGACAATCAAGAACAGATACCCTCTCCCGAGGATAGATGACTTGTTTGATCAGCTCAAGGGGGCAGCAGTGTTCTCGAAGATCGACTTGCGGTTAGGATACCATCAGATCAGAGTCAGAGAGCAGGACATCCCGAAGACTGCTTTCAGATCTAGGTATAGGCATTGGGAGTTCCTTGTGATGCCATTTGGAGCAACCAATGCGCCGGCTGTATTCATGGACCTCATGAATCGTATCTTTATGCCTTATTTGGATCAGTTCGTGATTGTATTCCTAGACGACATCCTGGTCTACTGCAAAGGTGAGGCGGAGCATGAGCAGCATCTCAGAGTTGTTCTTCAGATTCTCAAAGAGTACCAGTTGTATGCCAAGTTTAGTAAATGCGAGTTCTGGCTCGATCATATTTCATACTTGGGTCATATCATCACCAGAGGAGGAGTAGAAGTGGATCTCCAGAAGATCATGGCTATTGAAACGTGGCCAGTACCCAGCACAGTGGCAGAAGTTTACAGTTTTTTTGGCTTGGCCGGCTATTACCGGCGATTTGTTTCAGACTTTGCTCGGATTTCAGTGCCATTAACCCAGTTGACCCGTAAGGATGTGCAGTTTGCTTGGACAGCAGAGTGCTAGGATTCTTTTGAGAAGTTGAAGCGAGGCTTGATGACAGCACCCATTCTCACGCTTCCAGATGGAACTAGAGGATTCTCAGTATATTGCGATGCTTCAGGCAGAGGTTTAGGATGTGTTCTGATGCAGCATGGAAAGGTAATAGCTTATGCGTTATGACAACTTCGTGATCATGAGAGAAATTATCCAACCCATGATTTGGAGCTGGCAGCGGTAGTGTTTGCACTTAAGTTATGAAGGCACTACTTGTACGGAGATAGGGTAGAGATTTTTACGGACCACAAGAGCCTGAAGTATGTTTTCATCCAGAAGGATCTTAACATGCGTCAGAGGAGATGGCTGGAGCTTCTTGTGGATTATGATGTCAACTTGCAGTATCACCCAAGGAAGGCCAACATCATTGCAGATGCATTGAGTAGGAGAGCCAGAGTTTATTTCCTAATAGCGCAGCCGGAGTTGTTAGCGGATCTTTAGAAGATGGGTATAGAAGTTGTTCTTCCTTCCAGTATGGCATTGATGGCCAGCATGCAAGTTCAGTCCACTATTGTCGAGAGGATCCGGATGGCGCAGTCAGCAGATTCCAAGCTTCAACGACTCAGAACAGAGTGTGAGGCAGGACGAAGACCAGAGTTATGTATCCATGAAGACGGTACACTTCGACATGGAAGGCATCTTTGTGTACCCAGCAGAGATATTAGACAAGAGATCATGGCGAAGGCTCACAGTTCTCAGTATTCCATTCATCCGGGTGGTACAAAGATGTACCGTGATATTCGTCAGCACTTTTGGTGGAATGGCATGAAGAGGGAGATAGCTCGGTTTATCTCTCGATGTTTGGTTTGCCAACAAGTTAAAGCTGAACATCAGAGGCCAGCTGGACTACTTCAGCACTTGCCAATTCCAGAATAGAAGTGGAAGCATATAACCATGGATTTTGTGACTGGATTACCTAGATCCCCGGCTGACAGAGATGCTATTTGGGTCATTATAGACAGGCTCATAAAGGTGGCTCATTTTCTCCCGTTCAGAGTTGGTCAGTCGACGGCTCAGCTAGCAGCGATGTACCTCAGGAAGATCGTCAGACTTTATGGTGTACCAGTCAGTATCACCTCGGACAGAGATTCTAGATTTACGTCACACTTTTGGCGTAGCCTGCAAGAGAGTTTGGGAACTCACCTCCAGTTCAGTTCAGCTTATCACCCGCAGACAGATGGTCAGTCGGAACGCACGATCCAGACTCTTAAAGACATGTTGAGATCTTGTACGCTCGACTTCGGTGGATCGTGGGAAGATCACCTGTACCTGGTGAAGTTCTCGTACAATAATAGCTTCCAAGCTAGTATCCAGATGGCACCGTTCTAGGCACTGTATGGTAGGAAGTACCGATCCCCGCTAGCATAGGACGATGTCGGAGAGAGACAGATGCTCGGTCCGGAAATGATTGCTCAGACCGTTGAAGTGGTCAGGAGAGTCAGAGATCATCTTCGAGTTGTCCAAGATCGCCAGCATCATTGGGCTGATTCTCATCGGCGACCCCTTGAATTCTCGGTCGGTGACCATGTATTTCTGAGGATTTTGCCTAACCGTGACGTCATTCGTTTTGGCGTACGGGGAAAGCTTAGTCCTAGGTATATAGGACCGTTCGACATTCTGGAGCGAGTAGGTGATGTATCCTATCGTCTCGCTCTTCTACTGTCTCTACGTGAGGTGTATGACGTGTTCCATGTATCCCAACTGCGATGATATATCCCGGACCCGGGCCACATCCTGGATCATTCGGAATTGGTTGTTGGTACCAACCTTTTGTATGAGGAGAGATCCGTGTCTATATTGGACCGGAGGAAGAAGATACTCAATAACAAGACTATTAATTTAGTCCGAGTTGCTTGGGGTCATCACTCTTTAGGTGAGTCGACGTGGGAGCGTGAGGATGATATCCGATCGCGATATCCCGACCTGTTTGACTCGTAAGGTATAATGTCTTCCTTATGCCTTATGCTTTCAATTCCTTGCTTGAATGAATGACTGCATGATAGATTGTTTGTTATAGCTTGTCTGTGATTAGTATAGCTTGTCATTGCTGCTCCAGCCTCTTAATTAAATTCCGAGGACGAAATTCTTTTAAGGTGGGTAGAGTTGTAATGACCGTGGTTCGTATTACGTATTTGGAATACGTATCCGTATCTTGACTTGTATTTTATGTCTCCTGGCTTGGTTCGGCTTGTTTGGGTTGGATTGGTTCGGCTTGGGTTGTTTATTGGTTCATCATGAACCAAGGGGAGAACCCCTACCTACCACCACCATCACCATTTATTAATCCATTCCCTCATTCTCTCTCTTCATTTACTTCTTCTTCTCCACCATTACTCTTCAACCACCAGGAGGGAGAGAGAGAGAGAGCCTAGACAAGTGCAAACTTGCTTCATGTTGGATCTCAAGTTTTATTGTTTCGTTCTCTTCTTTACTTGATTCTAAGCCTCTTTAGAACTTGACATTTTTAGATTTGATGGATGGATTCTTGTATATCCAAGTTTGTAACTTTTCGATTTTCTTGGTTTTGATCTCTAAAACTTGGTTATTTTTAAAAACTAATGGTTCTATGTTGTGGAGAATTCAATTTCATACGGTTTTGGCTTTTGTTTCGCTTGATTTCGAGTTCGGATGAGGAAGTTATAGCCATGGCAAGTTTTCGAAACTTTCATGGCTGAACTTGCTGTTTGGGGACGATGACCCCCATGCGCCCGGGAGGCCATGCGCTGTGAAGTCCCGGCAACGCATCCCTTAACTCCGAGCGTGTCATGCGCATAGGTTCCCTACGCGCATGTACTGAAGACGCAACGTGAGTTTCCCACGCGCCGATTGTGCAGGAATCCCACGCGCCGATGGTCCAGGAATCCCACGTGCCGATGGTGCAGGAATCCCATGTGCCGATTGCGCAGGAATCTCATGCGCCAATGGTGCAGGAATCCCACGCACTGATTGCATAGGAATCCCACGCGCCGATTGTGCAGGAATCCCATGCGTCGGAATTGCTCTATTTTACTGTTTTTGCCTGTTTAGGTTGTTTTGTAGCTAGAATCTTAAAAAACTCAAAACATGAAAGTTGTAGATCTTTTTCTTGGCTTCAAGAATATGTTACTAGTTATTTTATGCAAGTTTCTCTCATTCATGATAAGGTAAGAATAGAACACGATAATGGCCCGCTGTGGCGCACTCTTGACAAGCAAACTGACATGATATATCAGGACATCTGTTACGACAGCTAGCCTGACATGACAAGTATAAAAGACCTGGACGCCATGGGCGCTTGTGTTTGTACAAATAAACTGGTACTGTCTTGCATCATGTCTAGGATGGAGATCCCTGAGTACCACGGTCAGGGGTACCTACTGAAATTGACTAAGGCTAATTAACTAGAATAATTCAGTAGTCATGAAGAGATTTCCAACTACAGGCAATCCCGCTATCTGGGTGCATTCAGTGGACTTGTAGCCTACCGACGAGTAGGGCACATTTCCCGCACACAGTCACGTGTTGCATTCTTCATAAAAGGACATTCGACCTGGATAACCGGATGGTCTGCAGGGCTTATGGCTGTTGGGATAATCTCATTGCATCTTGCTAGTAACTAGGCCTGTGATAACCCTAGTTAGTTAAATGTATCAAGCCGTACTCTTGATTGGCCGTGATTGATTGGATGGAGTTTTATTCCAGCTTAGTCTTATCCTGATCCTGTGCAAGATTGTGACATGACATGATTATTGATGCTTGTCTTAACAATAACGATTGGAAGTCCAGTTCTGTTCAGGCGAAGGGTTACAACTGTCACGACCCGCACCCTAGAGTAAGGGCACGAGAAGTGGGTACGTCCAGCCTACGCCGCAGTGTCGGCGGTAGAAGGCTGTCCTAGGTCAATCATCTAACAATATAAAAGTACCTGTACAGTTTATACTCTCCGAATGGAGGTAACATCACAACATGCTGTCTCAATCACATCTAAGGTAGAAGATTGAAGAACAGATAAATAGATAGTAACTCAAAAAGAACCATAGTATAGATGAAAAAGTCTAAGTGTCTAGTACAACATAATATCCAGAATGTCAACTCATAATACAACAAGTCTAAGAGTCTATATACCTCAACATCTCAAAATACAACTTAGATGTGAGACAAAAAGATAATACCGAAAGACTGTCTAGCTAAACTAGTCTAGACTACTGGAACAACATCCTCAGCTGCAGGTGAATCCTGCTGAGGGTCCACAACATAAGTATCATCTAGTCCTGCTCCATAATAGGTAGACACCAGGGCCTCCTCCTCATCCTCTATAATATTTTCAACAGGTCCAATCAGGACGGGAACGAGCACAATACATCTCACGCAGTGCATAGCAGGTTAGGAAATACGATACAGGCAATAGAGTAAGATACATGAACTGCTGAAAGGAAATATACGCTGTAAAAGAGATAGCTGTAATGAAATATCTACTGTATATAGAGAACTGTAAGTGACTAGTGATGTAGAGCATAAGATAGGCATGTGAATGGCTAGAATTTGCACATGATTACACTACTGAGTTTGCACATGATTACACTACTTTGGAATTATTCACATGACCACTTCTACTCCCCCGTACCCCAATCAATACACAAGGATCTATACAGGTTACGTTATTGTACATGATATCACATGGGGCCCATGAAAGGGTGCACATGATAGTATACATGAGAGCTCAGTAAACATGAGAGTACATGATCACATGAGTGCACATGAATGATGGAAGCATAGGAGTACATGATGATAGTGAAACGCACATAACATGAAGTACCCGATGCTCCCGAGGGGGATAACATCTCATGTAAAGATCCATATAGTACCAATCCGTGTTACAAATGTGACAGCAACAAGTAAAGTAATCTAGAGCGAGAAGTAAAGCCTGAACAAGTATGAAACGATCAGAGAATGTACTCGCCTGCTGTATGAATGTCTGTAGAGAATATGCAGTCTGAGGAGAGGTGTCTGGCTCCTGATCAGAGCAACACAAGTCACAATGTATTCTAAATAGTAAATATGAAGTCTACTATGCAAACTACATGATTCTAGGTCAATCTGGTCAAAAGTCAACTCTAAAGTCAAACTAGTCAAAGTTAAGTCAATACTAGTCAAACTAGTTAGGGTTTTAGTCAAACTAGTCAAACTAGTTGATTTAGGTCATTCCTAGTCATTTCTAGGTGAACTAGGTCAACTTTGACCTAAAGTTGACTTGGTCAACTTTCAGTCAACAAGGGTCAACAATGGGTTTTGGGTCGTTAGGGTTAGTCCCAAGCCATAGGCTAGTAATCCTAGGCCATAGGCTAATGTCATAGGTTTCACATAAACCTATACTAGAATCATATATATATGTATATATCTATATATAGATATATATCTATCTACTACCCATATACCCATATATGGATACTATATACAATACAACCCACATACATATATATATATATATATAATCACTATATGAAAACTAATACAAACATATATATATATATCAATATATATATATACCTATATATATATAAACCCATATATATATAATATATATAGAGAGGGAAGAAAGAGAGAGAGACTGAATGAGAGAGAGAGACTGAGAGACTGAGTGAAACAGGGGGGGTTCCAGAAATTCCTGAACCCACACCCATCCAAAACACACACACACACAATACATATATACACACATAGGTATATATATGTATAACTTAACCCACACAATAACAAATTACCCCAAAATCGACCCACACTCTCACATACACATATACTACATATATACACATTAAAATACATTAATATAATACATAAATCATTAGCAAAATCGAATCAAAATTCGATTTTGCAAAAACTGTAAATTTCCAGGGAACAGGAAATGCACTGTGAAAACCTAATTTGGGTTAGCTCAAACATCAATCAAAACGACCTAAGATGACCCAAACTTGGTTGGTAACTAAAGCCCCTAGGTTGGGCTAGGTCCCTAGCAGCCTGACACTGTGTCACGACACGACACGACGTGTCCACAAAGATTTGAAATCACACGGGTAAACCAGTGTACACTGTTACAGTGTAAATTCAAAATTAGTCTAGGATACGACACAAAGCGACACAGGCCTCGTGCTCGTGCCCGAAGGTGCGCCTAGGGTTGGGCTTCGTGTCCATGTCAGTAGCAAGTGTCCACGTGTCGTGTACAGTGGACACGACACGTTCAAAGTACAGTGTCTGTGCGTGTGTACACAGTGTTTAGAACGACCCTTGCGGGGTCGATTCTGTGTCCGACACGACACGAGGTCATCCCAAACTTTGGGGATGACCTGTCAGTCATTGCCCCGTGCTCTGTGCCAATTTTGGCGTATCCACGTGGCTTCTACAGTGCGTGGGGACACTGTGGCAGCAGGACACAATTCCTGTGTACTGCCCTGTGTCCCGAGAGCTTGTGTGTCCATTCTTGGACACGACACAAGGTCAAATTGTGTCCAGTGACATAGGATTAGGGTTAGGGTTAGCTAGGCTAGGTTTTTGTTCAAAGAGTTTGGAAAAACAGTGATCAAAATACACAATGACAGTGCTCAAACAGTGAGTAAAATTAGGGTTCTAGACTAGTAGGATACGTGTCCAACACGACACCAAAACACATCAAAATCTTACCAAACTTTACCCACAATATTGTTATCCCTATATGAATGCATCTATGAAAGAAAAATAGGAATTTAACTAGGTTTGTGGAAATTTACCTATTGGTGAATTTCAAGGAAATTCAAAGAAGAGGGGGGGGTGTTGTTCTTCAACTTGATGATGACAAAAGCCTCCAAATTCTTGATTGCTGGCCTCCCTTAGCTCCCTTGGTGTTGTAGGGTCCCAATGCAAGAGACTAGAGTCAATTTGGATCAAGAATGATCAAGATATGGGTGTTTGAAGAAAATGTGATTTTCTAGGAATTAATTTCATGTAAATTAATTCATGGATGAACACAAGGGTTTATATAGAGTGTGCACCAGCTAGGGGGGTGCCCCTTGGCCGGCCAAGCATGGGGGGGTGTCCTAGCCCTTCCTTCTAGTCTAAGTCATGGACTTTTGGTAAAAGGGGTTGTGATATTTTGCATGTTTTAAGGAAAATATCCTTAAAGTCAAACCTAGATATTTAAACCTTTATCCCATGACCAAAACATCATCCTAATGATTCTAGGTTAGTGGCTAACTTCTAGTTTAGGGTAGGATAGGTTAGGGACTAATCATGAGATCCACCAAGAATTTAATAATATTAAAAATCACAATATCACAATAAAGTCTAGAAAATTACCAAAATACCCTTATGGCTAAAAACCACCAAAATGATGTTCTAAGCCTATGGTCAAGTTCTCATGGTCATGGCAACTTCTAGGTTAGAGAAACTAGGGTTTACACTAAGGTTTACTAACAAAGTCACAAAGTCATAAGTCATGACTTAGCATGACTTTAGAATTGGTTTAACTTAACTAAAATCACCAGAAAATCATACCATGACTAAAATACCACTAATAAATAATAAAAATAATAATTTTTTAAAAATCCCCAATTTTCAGAAACAGGGTGTTACAAGTCTACCCACCTTAAAATAATTTCGTCCTCGAAATTTAGATGGTCGTACTCCTTCTAGGTCAACCTCCAATAATCAAGGACGAAGCCACTACCTAGGCAACATACAAGGTCAACAAGCAAAATATGGGTAGTAGACCTATACTGGATCATGTCCAAAAATTGGCTGGCAGTTTCAGGTCATAAGGTGTTTAAATTCAAATCGAAGCCAAAAAGAAAAATAACTCCATGGGGTAAATCAGGATGGAGCCTCGGGCCAGGAAAATCGTACTAAGAAAATGAAGCACACAATGGTATGCCTGAGTGGGACACTAAGGTCATGGGTGTAGTATGTCATGTCTAGGTCATGTATGTGAAGTCAGTTTTGAGAAAACAACTAGTCTTGTGCTCCAATTTAAAAGTCACGGTAATGTACCTACGATGATCATAAGTTAGAGTGGGAAAGGTCTATGGCCTAAATTGAACCAAAAATCGTGATGAAATAGTGGTACCAGGGGGACAGGTTAAATGGAACAGTCTGTGGTCTCATCTAGGTGCACTAGTCATTTCTAGATCAATACTGTCCTATGGTATCAATGCGTACAAGCAATCTAAGTGTCCTAATTGGGAAGATAAGGAAACAACAATCATCAAGGCTATAGGGTCGTCTACTATCCTATATGAAAATAGGTCATTAACAAGTGAGAAATCATTAAAGTTACCCTTCCATAAAAAGAAAATTGAAAATTTAGGTACAACAATCACAAATAGATTTTAGTCTTGACACGATCTAAGTTGATCAATTTCGAGATAAACTGGGATTTGGGCAAGGTGGGAAATCAATGAAATCAAGTATGAGCACGAGCATCCAATGATGAAGATCCAGGTCATGATTAAATTTCATTCAACTAGATACGAATACGAGGTCCATAGGCGATAAATAATTCCAAGGAGAATTGTCAAGGCTGTTGTGGATAAGATTCTAGGGTAAGTTTAACTGTGTCCATCCACGTAGATTGATACATGAAAAAACGAACCAAAGTGCAATAGGTTGATCAGACCATCATGTACCGGTTCTGATTAGACAATATGTTAGTGGGTGGCCACCCAATAAAATATGTCATGACCAAGCTCGAAAATAGATAAGCTTGCAAAACTAAGGCTAATTTAGCAGCACAAGATATAAGGGTGGTAATGATGAAAGGAATTACATAGTCCAAGTTTCTTAGCCAACGGATCAAGTAATCAGATAAGGTATAAGGTTAAGTATTTAAGGATTCAAGCAGAACACCATCACATGCTAGGTCGAAAGAATTGAACCAAGGTGGATTTCTAATTGAAATAAGAATAAATTTAGTATCATGGTAGAGGTTATAGTTTAGCCATTTGACCAGAAAATCATATCAAGAAAAATAGAGTACAGGGAGACGGATTTTAGTAGGACATGGAATACCTACATGTAGGTAGGCTAGTCTAGGTCTTACATGTGAAGTTTGTTGGGAGGTAACAGCTAGTGTTTATACTCTGAATATCTAAGTCACGGTAAAGGACGTCCAATGATCTAGAATAGAAAGTGGGAGTTCGAGACGTGACAAATTGATGCAAAAATTGAAGGAGATCAAATTAACTTATGGAATAAAATTTATTAGGAATCCAGTAAATAATTTAGGAACACAGTCCTAGGGATAGATAGGCTACTAGATGAATATAGTTAGGGTTCGACCAATCAAGGTCAAGGTTAGAAGGTCTTAATGAGTCTTTATTTGAGGAAAAGTCGAGTAAGTCAGGTTTGGGATACAGTCACATAGATTGGTAGAAAGAGTTTAAGCAAGATGCAAAATAGAGAGGACAGTTCATTTTAATGAAAGACAATTAGCAAGAGGATTAGATGGCAAGAAATAAATAAGAGTTTTCTTATAATTGTGATTGAGTACCCCAAAAAAATAAAAAATATTAATCTAACACTAAGAAATTAAAATCAACAACTACAAAAATTTCAAAATCATCAACTAATACCAGGATTCAAAGTTCTACAGTGAATCCTTCAAAATCAAATTCAATCAAGGGAAAAGGAGTTTAAATCGTAATTTCAAATGAGATTCTCAAGGGTTATCCCAGGAATCTCTCAAAGTATCCTAGCAGTGATTGAGTATCCATTCTCTCTAAGCCGATTCATCAAATCCTATCGCAGGCTGTAGTGATACTCTAGTTCGAATACCACTACATAAACTCGACCTGCATGGGCCACCACTAAAAACGTGTCACGACCCGCACCCTAGAGTAAGGGCACGAGAAGTGGGTACGTCCAGCCTACGCCGCAGTGTCGGCGGTAGAACGCTGTCCTAGGTCAATCATCTAACAATATAAAAGTACCTGTACAGTTTATACTCTCCGAATGGAGGTAACATCACAACATGCTGTCTCAATCACATCTAAGGTAGAAGATTGAAGAACAGATAAATAGATAGTAACTCAAAAAGAACCATAGTATAGATGAAAAAGTCTAAGTGTCTAGTACAACATAATATCCAGAATGTCAACTCATAATACAACAAGTCTAAGAGTCTATATACCTCAACATCTCAAAATACAACTCAGATGTGAGACAAAAAGATAATACCGAAAGACTGTCTAGCTAAACTAGTCTAGACTACTGGAACAACATCCTCAGCTGCAGGTGAATCCTGCTGAGGGTCCACAACATAAGTATCATCTAGTCCTGCTCCATAATAGGTAGACACCAGGGCCTCCTCCTCATCCTCTGTAATATTTTCAACAGGTCCAATCAGGACGGGAACGAGCACAATACATCTCACGCAGTGCATAGCAGGTTAGGAAATACGATACAGGCAATAGAGTAAGATACATGAACTGCTGAAAGGAAATATACGCTGTAAAAGAGATAGCTGTAATGAAATATCTACTGTATATAGAGAACTGTAAGTGACTAGTGATGTAGAGCATAAGATAGGCATGTGAATGGCTAGAATTTGCACATGATTACACTACTGAGTTTGCACATGATTACACTACTTTGGAATTATTCACATGACCACTTCTACTCCCCCGTACCCCAATCAATACACAAGGATCTATACAGGTTATGTTATTGTACATGATATCACATGGGGCCCATGAAAGGGTGCACATGATAGTATACATGAGAGCTCAGTAAACATGAGAGTACATGATCACATGAGTGCACATGAATGATGGAAGCATAGGAGTACATGATGATAGTGAAACGCACATAACATGAAGTACCCGATGCTCCCGAGGGGGATAACATCTCATGTAAAGATCCATATAGTACCAATCCGTGTTACAAATGTGACAGCAACAAGTAAAGTAATCTAGAGCGAGAAGTAAAGCCTGAACAAGTATGAAACGGTCAGAGAATGTACTCGCCTGCTGTATGAATGTCTGTAGAGAATATGCAGTCTGAGGAGAGGTGTCTGGCTCCTGATCAGAGCAACACAAGTCACAATGTATTCTAAATAGTAAATATGAAGTCTACTATGCAAACTACATGATTCTAGGTCAATCTGGTCAAAAGTCAACTCTAAAGTCAAACTAGTCAAAGTTAAGTCAATACTAGTCAAACTAGTTAGGGTTTTAGTCAAACTAGTCAAACTAGTTGATTTAGGTCATTCCTAGTCATTTCTAGGTGAACTAGGTCAACTTTGACCTAAAGTTGACTTGGTCAACTTTCAGTCAACAAGGGTCAACAATGGGTTTTGGGTTGTTAGGGTTAGTCCCAAGCCATAGGCTAGTAATCCTAGGCCATAGGCTAATGTCATAGGTTTCACATAAACCTATACTAGAATCATATATATATATGTATATATCTATATATAGATATATATCTATCTACTACCCATATACCCATATATGGATACTATATACAATACAACCCACATACATATATATATATATATATATAATCACTATATGAAAACTAATACAAACATATATATATATATCAATATATATATATATACCTATATATATATAAACCCATATATATATAATATATATAGAGAGGGAAGAAAGAGAGAGAGACTGAATGAGAGAGAGAGACTGAGAGACTGAGTGAAACAGGGGGGGTTCCAGAAATTCCTGAACCCACACCCATCCAAAACACACACACACACAATACATATATACACACATAGGTATATATATGTATAACTTAACCCACACAATACCAAATTACCCCAAAATCGACCCACACTCTCACATACACATATACTACATATATACACATTAAAATACATTAATATAATACATAAATCATTAGCAAAATCGAATCAAAATTCGATTTTGCAAAAACTGTAAATTTCCAGGGAACAGGAAATGCACTGTGAAAACCTAATTTGGGTTAGCTCAAACATCAATCAAAACGACCTAAGATGACCCAAACTTGGTTGGTAACTAAAGCCCCTAGGTTGGGCTAGGTCCCTAGCAGCCTGACACTGTGTCACGACACGACACGACGTGTCCACAAAGATTTGAAATCACACGGGTAAACCAGTGTACACTATTACAGTGTAAATTCAAAATTAGTCTAGGACACGACACAAAGCGACACAGGCCTCGTGCTCGTGCCCGAAGGTGCGCCTAGGGTTGGGCTTCGTGTCCATGTCAGTAGCAAGTGTCCACGTGTCGTGTACAGTGGACACGACACGTTCAAAGTACAGTGTCTGTGCGTGTGTACACAGTGTTTAGAACGACCCTTGCGGGGTCGATTCTGTGTCCGACACGACACGAGGTCATCCCAAACTTTGGGGATGACCTGTCAGTCATTGCCCCGTGCTCTGTGCCAATTTTGGCGTGTCCACGTGGCTTCTACAGTGCGTGGGGACACTGTGGCAGCAGGACACAATTCCTGTGTACTGCCCTGTGTCCCGAGAGCTTGTGTGTCCATTCTTGGACACGACACAAGGTCAAATTGTGTCCAGTGACATAGGATTAGGGTTAGGGTTAGCTAGGCTAGGTTTTTGTTCAAAGAGTTTGGAAAAACAGTGATCAAAATACACAATGACAGTGCTCAAACAGTGAGTAAAATTAGGGTTCTAGACTAGTAGGATACGTGTCCAACACGACACCAAAACACATCAAAATCTTACCAAACTTTACCCACAATATTGTTATCCCTATATGAATGCATCTATGAAAGAAAAATAGGAATTTAACTAGGTTTGTGGAAATTTACCTATTGGTGAATTTCAAGGAAATTCAAAGAAGAGGGGGGGGTGTTGTTCTTCAACTTGATGATGACAAAAGCCTCCAAATTCTTGATTGCTGGCCTCCCTTAGCTCCCTTGGTGTTGTAGGGTCCCAATGCAAGAGACTAGAGTCAATTTGGATCAAGAATGATCAAGATATGGGTGTTTGAAGAAAATGTGATTTTCTAGGAATTAATTTCATGTAAATTAATTCATGGATGAACACAAGGGTTTATATAGAGTGTGCACCAGCTAGGGGGGTGCCCCTTGGCCGGCCAAGCATGGGGGGGGGGTGTCCTAGCCCTTCCTTCTAGTCTAAGTCATGGACTTTTGGTAAAAGGGGTTGTGATATTTTGCATGTTTTAAGGAAAATATCCTTAAAGTCAAACCTAGATATTTAAACCTTTATCCCATGACCAAAACATCATCCTAATGATTCTAGGTTAGTGGCTAACTTCTAGTTTAGGGTAGGATAGGTTAGGGACTAATCATGAGATCCACCAAGAATTTAATAATATTAAAAATCACAATATCACAATAAAGTCTAGAAAATTACCAAAATACCCTTATGGCTAAAAACCACCAAAATGATGTTCTAAGCCTATGGTCAAGTTCTCATGGTCATGGCAACTTCTAGGTTAGAGAAACTAGGGTTTACACTAAGGTTTACTAACAAAGTCACAAAGTCATAAGTCATGACTTAGCATGACTTTAGAATTGGTTTAACTTAACTAAAATCACCAGAAAATCATACCATGACTAAAATACCACTAATAAATAATAAAAATAATAATTTTTTAAAAATCCCCAATTTTCAGAAACAGGGTGTTACAACAACCCCGGTCCTTATTTGGTTTAAGGGTTGTAACCTGGCTCCCGGAGCAGTTCTGTGTCCTCTCTTCGTTATTGTCTTGTTGTAACCCCAGGCCATGCTCGTCATGTTTTACTTATTTTAGCGGCTTGATTATTCATACTGGCCTTAACAATAAAGATCAGGGGTCCAGTTCTGTTCAGACGAAGGGTTACAATCCCGGTCCTTGTTTGGTTTAAGGGTTGTAAACTGGATCCCGGAGCAGTTCTGTATCCTCTCTTCGTTTATTGTCTTCACTGTACCAATAGTATTTGAGACGGATTTCTATTCAGGTGAAGGGCTGCAACCCCGGTCCTTATTTGGTTTAAGGGTTGTGACCTGGCTACTTGAATGGTTTCCTCGTACTCAGTTTACTATTGTTATCTCTATTTTTATCAGTTCTTTATTTATTATCTTTAATATTCTATTGTGATATGCTGGTTTTAGTTCCTAAGTGAAGCCTCCTTTGTGGCACTTGCTCTTTCTGGGGTCTGATCCAGCTAGTTTTGTGTAGCCAGATATCGGAGCAGTACCAGAGGATCCACCTGTCTTCCAGCCAGATGGTAACCACCAGGCGTAACCCTGGCAACGAGTGGGTTTCTTTTTGTCCTCCCACTTTATTGTAAAAATTTATTCTTTTGAGGCGTTTAGCCAGCGAGTACGTGTTAGCTCGTATTCCACCTTTACTTACTGTCTGCCTACGGGCTGTAACATGATTGACCGATCCTAGGGTTTATCATGTATGACTGAACTCTTGCTAGTCTTGACATTTTGTACGCCTAGCTTCATGATCATCCAATATGTAATGTACGGGACGCCTTGCTATTATATATTTGGTGCTCTGACATCTTGTAACTATTATTGCTTGTTTGAGATTGAGACAATAGGCTTGTTCACGACCATAGGAGACTGTTGGCTTGTAGTTAAACCCTCATGTATCTAGACAGCCGTGACCGTATAGCGAGGTGGGTTGCACTTCAATATACGTAGCTGGCTATGTATGCCACCGCTCTCCAGTATTCTGGTTCTGGGACGTTACAATGAAAAAAATATATGAGCATTAAACTTTGAGGTCACCATTTTTAGAGTTTGTCTCATGTCTCAAAAATTTAAAATCCGGCACAGGTAGTCGATTCCTTGTCATCTATCTCACGCTCCCTGGAGGCCCTGCCACGGTGCGCCGACATCTCCATACAGTCGACCAGCCACAGCCTTCTTCATGTGGTTGCCCTCCCTCTACCGGAGTTGGAGACGCCGTCGAACGTCCCTCGCTGGAGGGAGCACCTGGATCCCATACTGCAGCACCGCGCCCAAGCTTTCTTTCTTCTTCTTTTTAAACAGGTAATTGTGTTACAGACTCTTGGCCCGAAGGCATACAATATATATATATATAAAAAAAAAAAAAATATATATATATATATATATATATATATATATATATATATATATATATATATATATATATATATAGGAAGCGGATCAAAGGCCCCGTCCGCGGAGCCCCGTCGAAGCCCCGCCCCCCCCTGCACCATCGGATTGCACGGGACCCGCGTGGGGCCCGCGCAAGCCCGCGCGATCCAACGGCTAAGGGGGGGCGGGGCTCCCGATCCGCTTCCATATATATATTTATATATAAATTCAAAAAAAAAAAAAATATATATATATATATATATATATATATATATATATATATATATATATATATATATATATATATTGTTATTGGTCTATGAATAGTGACTTTGATACGTCTTGAACACTGCAACCAAACTGCAGGTACCATGTAACGAAGTCAAACAAATTCTACGGGCGTAGCCAGTAGGTAGCTAGCAAAGTTTTGATATATTGTGGTTGGCTTTTCTTCTTCCCATGGCTGTAACAAAATAGGGACGAGGAGGTCATGAGGGGCATGTGACTGCTCCCATGGCCTGTTGAATTGTTCGCATGATTTGGGACCATGCTCCCCACTCTCCTCACCTACGGATTCCTCGAAGGAAGCCCTATGGATCTAGCTTGGTTCCTTTCCAAATTTCCCGGTGATTAAAGTGAGAGAGAAAACAGCAAGTTGGAGTTGAAGAGAAGAAGATGGTTAGGAGATTAAAACTAGGTTTCATAGTCAAGTGTGATGACCTTAAGTGCTCGTCAACCTGCTTGTGCATGCATGTTGATCTCTAGTGGGCCTTCCCTATGGTCTAGGGTTGGCCTAGCTAGGGGGAGTGACCCTAGCCTTTTATATCTGTGGCTCTCCTTTCATTTGTGCCATGAATCTATGGGCGTTAGTCGAGCTGCTCCAGCTCGCTAACTCTAGTTTGGGACTATTGTACGTATGCTGGATAATTAAGCTAAACTGAAATAAAAGTTAGAACTAGACAAATAAATTTAGACCGGTAACAAATCAACAATATTAATTTTATTAATGGATGATCTAAAAAGCAATACAACTATATATATATATATATATATATATATATATATATATATATATATAGATAGAAAACTGATCCATATCTGTATAGGAGAAGGAATATGTATCCGTGTAGAAGAAAAGAATATAATCATAAATTTATTTAATCTTAACATGACTAAATTGAGACTTGGACTGGGATATGATATGGGGAATGTACATTAGAACTAGACTAAGATGTGTGCGTCGGATTTTCATAATGTTTTGTTTTCAAAATTAAATCATGTTGCAATGTATTTTGTTTCCAGTTGAGCGTTCAAATGTGGTGACAATGGAGTTGATAATTTAGTCCCGTAGAAAATGGGATCAAGCGGTGTAAATAATTGAAATTGGTTCAAGTCTTATATGAAAATTCATATATTGGTCCAATCCAATATCGTACCCAATGGACCAATTTCGACATTATGGACCAACTTCAGTTTGGAGTGTTCCCAACAAAACCGATATCGACATGCTACATTTGGTGCAAAGATCTTGTACTACATGAATAAAGTAGATCGTTGATGTAGCAAGAATTATGTTGCATTGGGCAATTTTGACGGGTTGATAGAAAAGACTGAATTAAGGGAGGGAAATAATTGAGCCTCTTGGAACTCAATTTTTACTTCCAAATTTAATTTTTTTTATTGCTCAATTAAGCAAGTATTTTTGTCCTCTTTACTTATAGCAGTTTATGTAGGCCATAGGACTATGTTTTTAGATAATTGCAAACTAACAATTCGATAATCTAAAATCATTATAACCTATCTGCTAATATGATACAAAATAACTTAATTTTTCCTAACTAATTTCCTGTTGGATCGTTGCTTTTCATCAACTTCGTCTCCACGTATTCTTGTTAATTAAGTTTATGCAAAGAAAAAAAAAAGAGAGAAAAAAGAAGGAGTGCCAACATGACCAACACACTGGCATCAACACTAAATTAATAATAAACTTTTGGTATAAAAAAATAAAAAAATTCTTTTCCATGCCTCAAAATTCAACATTGTTTCCCACAAAATAAGTTTGTCTTGTATGATGACAAAAGAAAAACATATATAAAATTATGAGACATTATTAGAATTCAAAAGGGTTAAAATTGCTAACTTTTACATAAAATAACAATGTTGCAACAGGCCTTCACTAGTATGTGTTTCTTCTTAGCAGACAAACGTGATAATTCACCTATGGGGTCCCACACTCTCAAGATTCTATTTTGAGTGCACTTATGAATCATGTTAGCATACACAGTAGGTTTATAACAAGAGGAATAATTAAAGATTGCGGTAATCAATCAAATATTAACTAAAAGAAAAGGTAAAGAGTCAAATATAGGAGAGGAAAGAAGAGCATATGAAAACAAAGGACCAACACACTATCAATCAACTTTACTTCAAAATTTCCTCGATTGTTGCGCTACTCTTTCATGACTTCAATTTGAAGTCATCACTCATGTCATGGCATCATTATTTTTCCTTTTTTAAATTACTTTTAATTTTTCCATATGTATCTTATCCATACAGAAACATTACAACATACAATATACGAAAATTTTCACTCAAAGCACTAATAGTTATTAAAATTCCAACGAAAGCACAGATTTTGAAAAAATTTCAATAAAAGCACGAAAACGCCCTTTGTAAGGGCGTTTTCCTTTTTTTATTAATTTTTTTAACGTCCGTTAACTATTTCACCTTTCAATAGCTTCACCTTGCAACAGGGGGTGAGCGAACCAGAAACTAAAACTGAAGTAGGTTACACCATGTTCGAATGGACTAGAGGTATGTTAATCTATATAAAAGATTAAAAATTAAAATATATATTAGAAAGAAAAAAAGTATAAAAAAATTGGAGTGGGCTCCACCTTTAGTGTGGATCCGTCGGGTGAGTATTATTCGATTCTGAAACGAAAATCGAATCGAAAAAATTTCGGTTTGGTTTCGGTTTTAAAAAAATTATTCGGTTTTGGTACCGATTTTGAGTTTCGGTTTCGGTCCAAAAGCAAAAACTGAATAAAACTTATACAATAATTATGTAAATACTCCCAATTTTATACATATATTGTAATTAAAATATGTATATTTTGAAAGTAATAATTATATTATGTATTTTGAAATCGAACTTTGGTAATTTAACAAATAGTCTAACTTTGGACACAAACGAAACATATGTGTGTATAAAAATTATAATTTTTAATATCATTTAACCATGATTTCAACTTTGCACCCTATCAATTATACCATAGAAATAGTCCAACATCAACAAACTGAATCGTTATTCGATTCGGTTCGGTTTCGATTTTGGTTATTAAAATTTTTGGTTTCTTCAGTTTTGACTATTTCAGTTTGGTTCGTTTGGTTGAAACCGAACAAATCGAACGCTCACCCCTGCCTTGCAATCAATAATATAAAGTTGGTTTAAGAGTTGCTTGTAAATATTCAATCATAGTTTAGTAGACTTTCAACATTCCTTCATTCTAGGAGTATATATCAGGTAAAGTCTTGCAGCCAAGGGCGGAGCCAGATCAAAACTTTGGAGCGGTCGTACTACTACATATAGAAATCCTTAAAGTTATCATGTTAATTGAACTTCCATAGCAAAAAAAAGAAATACTAAAACTCAATAAGAATGAATAAAAAAGCAAAGTCAATATTTTTAGATTGTTACGAAAAGAAAGTCAATATTTTTCGCTGGGATTTGAACTTGTACCTCTCAACCAAAAGCCCGAATCATTAAAACTAGACTAATTTATTCCTTATACATTAGAGAGCCAAACTAATATATATGTTAAAATTACAAAAAGTTTCTATATAGTAATCAAAAAAAATTAAAATTTTTTTTTTTGGAGAGGGGGGGGGGGGGGGGGGGGGGGGGGGGTGGGGGGGTTGTTGTGGCCCCCCTTGGCCCCTAGATAGATCCGCCCCTACTTGTAGCGATAAACTTCACCATTTAAGAATTCTAAATTTGTATATTTCACAAAGGCAACCTATATAGTGAACTCACTGATGAAGATGAAGTGCACCAGTACAAAAATTCCACGTCTAGTGACTCCAAAATAATACAACGTTGTTAGCGACATCGGACGACATCATAGCGACGTAGAAAAAAATAGAGACAATGACATCATAGCTATTTCATCCAAAGTCTCCACATACAGCCACTGATTCTTGCCACAACATTTGTTGCGTTAAAATGGGTTAGGACGCAAAAATAGCGATATGCGAACGACATCATAGTGAAACTATGGCGATGTGGTCCTCAGTCGCAAAGACGTTAATGGCACATCAAAATATTTGATATGTGAGGTCAACATCAAATTCCAAAGTGGGAAGTCGCTACATATATTGCTAATATTTTCTAGCCTCGATTCGAGGTATCTAGAAGGACAGTCTAGACATCGTGAAGCATCGACAGGAGTTACAACAAAAGCGACGAAGGATCGATGGCTGAACTGGACTCGAACTGAGAAAAAACTGCGACGCCCCATTTCCAAAATACAGAGGAACTGAAACAAAACTTGTCAGCATACGAACTAGAATAAGTTCCCAATTTATTGGACTTATGCTAGACGTACTATGTTGTCTAGTATACTAACATATGCTAACTAATCTATATCTCAATCCACAGTAATAAATGAGAACCAAGAATGAATATAATATATTAAAGTTGGCCACCCAGTAATATACATGTTCGAACAAGCTCGAGAAAAATGTAAGCTTGCAAATAATAGGCTAAAATAGAAGAGTAAATCAAGGACGACAAAATAGGAAGAATGAAATGAAAATACCAACAATATACCTGAAATCTCGATGCAGCAATCAGCACCTGTCCAACTACTCTATATTAACTACACAGCTAACACCAGAAGAGATCATCAGGTCCATAGAGGAACATAACATGATACTGAAAAAACATGCCAATGTAAACTAAATAAATATAGACAGGAAATAAATAGCTCGAGTCATAACATGGTCTAATATCCCACCACCGAAATATCGAACCACCCCTACAACCAAACAAGGACAAGAAGTGGTACACCATTACGTGATAAGACACTATTTCATGCCATAATACAAACTGAACCTAACCGCTATGTGAATGCAAATTGAAGACGACTTTGGTGCGTATGAGTAGGTAAAGGAATAAAGCATAGCATCGCTAGAGGCTTTCGCATGAATTATTATACATCTAGATCGTATCTGATGCATGGTCACGACCACTGAATGCATATATCCCCTAGCCATACTTTGTGTCACTAGAATTCTTCTCAACCATATCTGACACGCAATCAGGACCGACGTCGGATATATCCTCCAGTGACACACCCATAATAGGGAAACAATGAACCCATAACCGGGCAACATTGAGACCAAGTGGGGTATCTCATACGCCTACTAATAGTGTTTCCCACCCATGCATCGCACAAGTCATATCCATGACTCGAACAATCTACATCTTAATGCAAGTCATTCTACCTAGACCGACATAACTATCCAATGAGTCAACGCACCAAGGCCCAGTCGATGGGCAACTCATGCATACGAATCCTTACTCATGTGTCATGTAGTAACACGTGTCAAGGCCATGGTAGTTATATTAATAACTTTCCAACTAAAGGTAAGTCTACTAACTCTAGGTCAACACACACACCCAAGACATCGATGACAACATCGATGGCACCCAAGTCAAACTTAGACGCATATAACTATAACTGTAAACAACAAGCACATAAATAGAAACTTAATTTAAACAAAGAACAAATGCAAGGTATCTTGCCTGGCACTTCGGAAACAGAATAATCATCGGTCCGACTCCAACTATAGTTGAACAATCGCGAACACCTAGTAACATAATTTAACTAAAATAAATGATAACTCAAAGATCTGATGTATACCATATATACACTTACGATGTATACTCTCTACTTAGGCTTAATCTACCAAACTAGTTTATATCCAAGTATAGTCATATAATATTATACTAACATGACAAAAATATTATTATACAATTTAAAATAATTACTTTAAATTCTGAAATAATAATAAATATTTTTGGAAAAATATCTATTCATATTTTTTTTGAAACAAGTAAATATATACATACTCTAACTATTCTACACACATACATAATCATGCTATTAGATAAAAATAGTATTTTTATAAAACTAAAAGTAATAATCGTAAA
>JANAVB010034548.1:0-5000 GCA_029216955.1 Iris pallida | reverse complement strand
CGTTTAGACACTTAGACTTATTTTCTTTTGTATGTATGTTCTATTTTAAGATTTTATATCTATCTATTCGTGCTATTTCTACCATAGAATTGCGATTGAGTTGTACCATCTGTGTTGTCCTCCGATTAGAGAGTATACCTTGTGCAGCTATATTTATACTGTGTTAGATGTATGTGGCCTAGGACATCGTTCTACCATCGACATTGCGGCGTAGGCTAGACGTACCCATTGCTCGTGCCCCTACACTGGGTGCGGGTCGTGACAATAAGTGGTTTCTATTTTGTAGGTGAGATGTATGACTTTGGTCAAAGTTGTAAGGATTGAAGCACATGGCTGCTATTAAATTGAATTAATTTATTCTAATATGGTTCCACTATGGCTTGGAAACCTATGATGGTCCCCACTATGCTGACGAGGGTTAAGTCCCGTAATTATTTTTAATAGAATTAACACTAAAATGACTATAAACGGATCTTATGTGTCATTTGAAAATAAGTAGCACAGAAAAATCAATTGAGTAGGACACCATAGGCATGTGTGTAGTAGGCTCAAAATATATCAAAATCATATATTGGGTCGTTTAGGTTGGATCGATGTCGAATCCGAAAATTAAGTTGAAAAATACAACAAGTTTCATGTTATATAACCTTTTGGCCTAAGTTGACCCAAAAGTTGTGCGACAAAAATATAATATAGGAGAACATGTTTGAGTGGGGTCATGATATATCAGATTGAAGATAAACTTGTCTAGATCAATACTCGTGAAGGAAGTTTCGAGATATTGGCATTTCTTGTGTTCCAAAAATCAAAGCTACAGAAAAGAGTATCAAATGATCAAAAATAATAGCGAAAAAAATATCTATCAATAACTATATTAAATAAAATAAATAAAATAACTCTAAAAATCTAAGGGGCTTATAAAAATAGCACTAATAGTATATCGATGATATACTACAGTAAACCGTCTATATGCATGTTCAACGAATGTCGGGTTCCATAAGAGGTTGTGTGCCAAATTAGTACACGATGGTATATCAATTGTCGGCAGACACCGTAGATGTGGGCCCAAGTCAGCATTAATAAAGCCTGTGTGATCAAATTTGGATGACTAGGATTAGTAATGGGCTACTTTAGGATTATCCTAAAACCTTAAATATATTTTTTTAACCTATATATATGGTGCTTAAAGGGGCTTTCCACAAAAAGCTCATAAGGAAGATTCATGGTGCAAGTGCACATAAAATCTAAGAGAAAATCCATGCTTTGCTCTTAGGACTCGTCATTCAAGATAGTTGGAAGCGGAGATCTGTTCGGAGAGGAAACTTCTTCATTCAGGGAGATCACTACGGAATTGGGTATAAAGTCCCAAAAATTTCCATTTTCTTTAAACTAATTTTTTTTATTAAGTGTTATTGAATTGTTTGTTATGCAATATTGTACATATAACTGTGCATGTAAATAATATCTCATATATATATATATATATATATATATATATATATATATATATATATATCACATCAGGGCGGGACACCCCCTGCGGTGCAGGTGTGGGGTCCCCCTCCCTTGGTATAGAAGCATGGAATTTTAGGACAAGAAATCCTATGCGCCTAACATTATATGCGCCAGGGAGCTCAGACGAAGTACTTGGCACAGAAAGACAGCAAAAGTAAAGACATCAAAAGAAGATTTTTATTTTGCATATAAAAGTCTATTACATGTCTAAAAAAGGCTTTACAAAGAAGAATTTCTACAAAGAAAGACCCTAAGTCTACAGCCAGGCGCAGCAACCGTCACGCGCTCTCAGACGGGCGCATCTCTTCAGCGTCTCAGTCTGGCACATCACTTCAGTGTCTCAGCCAGGCGCACCTCTTCAGCGTCTCAGTCAGGCACATTTCTTCAGAGTCTCAGTTATGTGCATCATGAAGTCTCAGCATTTGCGCTCCACTTCGACCCGATCGAGTGCTTCGACTAATGAAGCATTTATTGAGCAGAACAAGGGTGGACGATCAACCCCACCCTAGCGGGAGGAAGAGCTCTCCAAAGCCCAAGGAAGAGGAGAGCACCGCAATCGATCCGCGGCTAAAGGAGCAGCTTTCAACACAACCAGAATGGGCAACACCCACTCTGGCAGAAGAAAGAGCCTCCAAAGTCGGGAGCACCACAATTTTGATCTGTGGGTCTTCCAGCATAACGGAGACAGGGCTCGAGCATCCGATCTTTGGATACAACAGGCACCTTCGCCTGTCTCAGAAGCCCTCGACTCCGACTTTTGGATGCAACAGTCACCTTCAAGTGCATGAACAAAGACAAGTCGTTGCATCTTCACCTTCGGGAGCATCTCGTCAATAGGATGTGCTCGAGCAAACATTTTCATTTCGGAAGGACGTGAGAGAACGAGAAGCAAATCTCTCCTTGCCACTATTTATAGGCCGAGCAAATCAAATCCATGCGCCAAGTGGCGGGCTCTCCGAATCCCGTGTAATAAATTTGCATTTATGGTGATGAACCTGGCACTTCAAATTCGGCCAAGTCAAAACGACTATTAAAAGCACTCGAAGAGCGCAACAGTCGGACCAATAAAGACGCGTCATGCAAACGGATGCACCGGTCAGACCGTGCATCATATAGACGCACCCATCAACACCAAGCGCCTTATAAGGATGCGCCCCATGCATACCCATGCGCCTAGTGGAATGCAGATCGACGCACCCACTCAACAGCCCATCACCCGTCAAAGAACATTAAATGCTGAAGTCTAACACGACAGCAGCCAGTCCCCGAGGACTGAACAGTTGACAGCTTTTTCAGAAAATGAAGCGTCGCTGACGTCAGCATCATCATTACTTTCCTTCGACGGTTATAAGCCACGTGGCCGCCCAACCATTTCGTATGCGCCTCCGCAGCCATGCGTCCAAATCTCTGCATGCGCTTCAAGATCCATGCACCTCAGACTTTCCTCTGATCCCTAAAGACAGAGGTTAAGTCACTACGAAGCCCCGCATGCGCCTCAAAAGCCATGCGTCCAGACTGGTTCGTGACTCCTAAGTATTACAAGCCAAAGTCTACTCATGTGCCCAATCCTAGGCGCATCCTGTCAGATTACTCTCCACCAAATCCGAGATCTTTGAGCCGCAAATACGCACCGCGTGTCCTTTGACTCAATTCAGCCGATGAAGGGGTGATAATCACCCAAGATCTCAGCAACTGAAAGATCCTCTCTACTGCTACGTGTCAGCTCTGCCGCAGCCCACAAATACGACAGGAAAGGTTCAACTCCTCAATCAGAGCGCATCGTCCATGCGCCTCCATCAGAAATCACTACATGGCATCCCCACGAACAGGTGCATCCTACATATGTACGCATGAGCAGCCAACCTGCTGCTTATAAATAGAAGGATCATTCCCTCTCACACACACAGACTGTCAGAGATAAAAACACACAGTCAACCAGAGCATCAGAGTTGACTCCTAGAGATCGGAAGAAACACTCAACGTCTTCTTCCTATCTGCAAACTCCAGTACCTAGAGCAACTCAGACCTTCAGAGAACCGAGAACCGTTGTCAGATCGTCAATAGAGTCAACGCATTACCACTCGCTCCATCGACACAGGGACCCAGATAAATAAAAGTGTTCTCCTAGGACTACATCTAAGTCCTACATTGTAACACTGTTCTGTTTGTAATTAAAATTGCCATAAAAAAATTTTAATGGCAAACAAGCTGGCGACTCTGCTGGGGATGTCTTTCTCCTCCGCCGAGAAAGCTTTGTCGCAATCTGATGACGTGAAGGTCGGCTACTCCCACAAGACGCTGGTCGTATGCCTCAATCAACAGGCGTATGAGGAGTTCATCTATGAAGGCAGTTCAAGTCCATCGAAGCGGCTGCCGAAGCCGAAGAAGACTCGCCAAGCCTGGGTGCGTAAGGTCGACGCTCCTGGCACCACCACCGAAGGGGATGCACCGATGTAGCCTACCCTTTTCGCTGACATCCTCAGCAGCCAAGATGCGCCCACCGGTGCAACGTATCTCTCGGGGAAGCATAGGGCCGACCATATTCCCCAACCTTCTTCCTCTCAGACGAAGAAGATGCGTCGACGGAGCAGGGGCCCAGCTAACGCCCTGCGCATTAACTCTGATGCGCTACAGAAGGCCTCTGTCTTTGACAGACTCACTCGCTGTCGTGGCGAAAAGAATTTGGACTCTGAGTACTATGCGCCCCAGCGGGCTGGTACGAAGAAGTCCAAGGCAGCACGAGCCATGCGCCTCGAATGTGCTATGCCAGCAGTGAGCTAGAGGCATGCGCTCACAATCATGCGCACTGCCAATGGTAAACTATACAAGGTTGACTCAGGTGCTTCTATGCCACGAATGAGACGACCTTTAAAGTCCTTGTCACACTTGGGCGCATCTGTTGCATTCACAACCAAGTCGTGCAAGGCAAACTCAGTGGTCTTGAACCCCCGCGCCTACATTGGTTGTGCGTCTGAGGCTGGTTTAAGTCACTTTAAATGTTGTTCCCCCACTATTGATCTGGGCGCATCTTTTACGTCGGACCAGGGGGTACAGTATTCACCCGACCACCCCGGTGCTTGGCCATGCCATGCGCCCGATGGAGGTGTGAAGGTGGCACTCTCCTCCAATGATCTGCGTAACGTGATCACTCACAAACGTCGATTAGGAAAGTCAACTGACAAGCACAATATCACTACCACATTTCTAGCTTGAGGGTATTTTGGTCATTTTTAAAATTTTGGGAATTAATTAGAATTTATTAGTATTAATTATAATTATTAGAATTTTAGTAATTTTTAGTATAATTGATTTAGTACTATAGTTGACCTTGACTATTGATGACTTTGGAGACTGTCCTAGAAGCTAACCTAGGTCATGACTACTTGGTTAGAGTGTGTAACCCAAGCTTGACCTAAGTTAGTGATATTTAACCAATTAGAACTTATTTGGAGAGATTAGGATTTGATTAGGCTAGCTAATGGCTT
>JANAVB010034547.1:0-32994 GCA_029216955.1 Iris pallida | reverse complement strand
ATATATAATATATATATATATATATATATATATATATATAGATATATATATATATATATATATATATATATATATATATATAATATATAAATGGGTCGTTCTACAATACATCCGCTGAAAAGGATGTATCGATACATCCAAAATTTGGACCGTTGGATGTTGATCCAATGGTTCGGATTGAATAATAGTGTAGAAACATCATTTAATGCTGATTTAGACTTTGACCTGTTGGTAACTTGCTTTAGCAGGTCATTCTTCACTTTAGTTTTTTCAATGAACACCCTAAATTAACTCATATTTACTCTCTCTTTCGTCCATACAATTTAATATTTCGTAAAAAAATTTTGGTTACAGGCCGCGTGGTGTTGGTATTGGTGGTTGTGGTGGAAAGAGAAACGGAGATGAAGAAGGAAATAAGAATCGGTCCGGATCGCGTCGAACGTCGTCGAGCCCTCCTAGAACAACGAGGAGTACCAGCTGCGCCGAGAAGAATCGGTCCGATTCGCGTCAGACGTCGTCAAAACCTCCTCGAACAAGAAGAAGTACCAGCGGTGCCGCTCTAATTTTACTGTCCATGCCATTGTCAGAAATCTTATTTTTCATCTAATAATTTAATATTTTGTTAATAAAGCTACATGTCATGGTGGTGTGGTGAACTGAGGAAACCTGCTTCTGAGGTCGGGCGGATCATCTGCTCACATATTTAAAAAAATCTGTATTGATCGGACGAAATATTTTTTACTTTTCTAATGATAATATTTTCGAAGAAAATATTTTTTTGGACGGTGAATGGCCATTCTCTTTGCTTTTAACATGGAGAATGGCCATTCTCTTTGCTTTTAATACGACAAATGGACGGAGAATGGCCATTCTCTTTGCTTTTAACACGACAAATGGATGGAGAATGGCCGCTCTCTTTGCTTTTAACACGGAGAATGGCCATTCTCAAGGAGAATGGCCATTCTCCGGTCCTTTAACATGGAGAATGACCATTCTCCGTTCTTTAAAAACGAGAATGGACACTCTCTGTGCTTTTAAAAATATGGTACATTTAGGACTGGAAATGTTCAAGTATCTCATATTTTTTCTCCAAATATTTACAGTATTTTTAATATCATTTACCATAGTACATTCATTTAATATTAAATCATTTTCAAGAAAATCCGAATATCATTTTATCAGGCTCCCACTGTATGGCTGCACAAAATTTCTTGCGAGTGTTTGAATATAATTAACCTACTATCAAAGAGAATTTTTCTTATATTACATTATGCATTACACTGGCATCGACTTCATACTGATGGCATCGATGTACTGATGGCAATAACAAAGGATGAACAGACAGGATTTCAATTATGCTTCAGCAATAACAAGGGATGAACAGGCATGATTACAATTTTGCTTCAGCAATAACAAGGGGAACAGGCACTGGCATCGAATTCATACTGATGGCATCGATGTAGTGATTTTTTACAGAAAGCAAAACATATTACAATCAAATAAAGTTTTAGTTATCCCAGGAATGCATCCGTAATGAGGCCACCTGTAAACCCTAGGAATGCACCCAGGACTCATGAAATCTGTGATGGGCATCTGCAAATCAAAGGAATACACAAAAATATCAATATCATCTATGAAGGCCAACTGCCAACCAAATAAACGCTTCAACAAAAAAATCATAATCAAATTAAGTATACTTCATTCCAAGTCCAATGAACTGCATAATTCACGTTACAGTAATCTGCCCAATCCACGTTAGTAATTCAACATAGAACCTGTATAATTCACAATACAATAATCCAAATAAATATCATACCTACTCTAAATTCAAGACCATATTACATTTTCATAATAAATTACGAACTATACACTTAGTACAAGCGAAAAGTTTAGTCTTACAATATTTCAAACACAAAATTTAGTTTGACCGCCATGACCAACAAATATTCAAACCATATTACAAGTCAAATATACTTCCAAATTGAAATAAAAGATTCAAAACTTAAAAGATGAATGAATCTTCATAGCCATCTCAATCTTCTTCTTCTTGTTTCTTTTTTTTTCTTCTTCTTTCTCAAAATATCCTTCACCTACACCTTGAGGGACGGATTAATAAAAATTATCAGTATGGACTTACTGTATATGTAGAAATGACATCCAGAGACATAAATAGAAGTATCAAAGTGATGGCTAGCATTAAAATGTCAATGTGCACAGTGTATTTTTACATAAGAGTTTGGGCTAGCCCCATTTACCTTCTTCACGAGGGAAGGAAAATCTTATTCTTGGTCAGCAAATTCAACCTCTATCTGGTTAATCTTATCCAGAATCAATTTCTGGTTGTCGGATATAGTTTCATCTCTTTGAAGACATTCTTAAAGTTTGCAGCAACAAAATTGTATAGATCATCAACCCTGTCCTTAGTGTTTTTGATTCCATAAGTTGATGGTTTTCCAGATGTTGATGGTTTGCTTGCAGCTGCTGCCCGTTTTCCAAACATTCGAGTGAAGGTTAGTTTTCTCATGGGGCCTTTGTTTTAATATAAACATCCCCTGCTAAGCTTGGGACATAATGTTTATTAGCCATCGAGTATACAAATCCTCCGAAAGGGAGAGCTGTCTTTGCAGTTGGTTTTCCCACGAGATGCATCATTCTACTGAACATGTAGGAACCTATATCCATCCTTTTTTCTTCCCCATATAATAAAGAATTTTACTCTCTCGGGATGGATGGAAAACTCATGTCCATTAGGGTTGAGTGTTTGAGATACGTAGGCATGCAACAATTTATACAAAGTTTTTAATTAATCTTTGTATACATTTTGAGGGGTCTTGGCACCCATTGAAACACCTGTAATCTCATGAATTACATCCGTCATGGAAACATTATCAATATCTTTCATATCAAACTCAGGAACTGGATCAAATCCATAAAATTCATTGATGACAGCAGCATTTACCCTAATCAGTTTCCCTCTCAGAAACACCAGTTGTTGATCCTCTTCTTTTTCTTTAATTTCAGTCGGAAGATTTGAGTAAAATTCTCTTACTATTGTTTGGAGATTTTCTCAAGACAGGATTTGTTCAGTTTCTCCAATTGATAGAATTTCAATATATCCAAAAAGCTTCGTCTTCGACATCATCCATCTTAATTGATCTTTCAGGCATAACAGCCTTTTTCTTGAAATATTTAATGTAAATCTTCTTAGATTTAGAGTCTTTAAATTTTTTTTACCTCCTCTCCAGCCTGGGACTTATTTGATGATTTCTCTTCCTATTCATTTTTCTCTTCTGATGAGGATTCAAAAACCTCAGAGTACGCTGATGACTCTGTATCCGTTGCCACCTTAGTCTTCGCTTGAGTACACCTTCGATCTTCATAAGTTGAGTCTTTCGACGACTCTGTATCGAAGACAATTTTCTGTCTTTGTCGAGCAATGAGTTTTTATCCTTTTTTGCACGTGGCTTGGCTGCCGCCTCCTCTTTCATCATCGCTGCCGTCGCCGCTGCTTCCGCCGCTGCCCTTTCGGCCTCTGCCCTAGCGACCATAATTTGGTTTTCGCCGCCCTTGCAAGTTCTTCCCTTCGAGCCTGTATCGCATCCCTTTGTGGATTCTTTCCCTTCGGCGACGGTCGTTGTTTCTTCGGCGGCATTTTGATCAGAATAGGGTTTGGGAGAGGGTTTGGGAGAAGGAAGAGGGTTTGAGAGAAGAAGAGGGAAAATTCGACCGTCTTATATGACCTTGGGAAGTGGAAAAAATTAGAATAGTTTTGAGTCTTAAATTAAATTTATTACTATTATTACTAGTATAAACGGTCGAATTTATTACTATTAAATTTAAAAAACTACTTTCCAAAATTAAATTTATTACTATTATTACTAGTATATCCATGTGAAATCACTACATAAACCTTTGGGATTTTGAGACCCTAATTTTAAAATCTACTTTCCAAAATTAAATTTATTACTATTATTACTAGTATATATCCACGTGTTCCATATAAATTATTGAAAAATTTGGCAGAAAAAACGTGGTGGAAACATGTTTATTCAAAAAAATTTGACAACATATTTAAGAATGTGAAGTTTAATCTCAATATTTCCATTTTTCGAATATTTGATTAAATTTTTGAAAATAAGAAGACTATGTACTTGAAAAGAGTAAAATTGAAACACTCAAAGTTGTCCTCTATTTTACTTTGTAATCATATTTAAGATGGATTTGACGGCAAGATTGACGCTGGCAGTATAATCAATTCTATGACGTAACAAGTCATTGATAGGGATATCGTCCCTGATATATGGATTTGACGTAACAAGATTTGTTATTTGAAAAATATATAAGAGCAATGCTATAGTTAGCAAATGGGTGTAAGTTGTAAGAAGGTTGTAAAAGTTTGATTGTAGCCGAAACCAAATTGAGTTAACAAAATATTATATTTCATTAAGTCACAGCTTCGTCGCTGGAACATTCTCCGGAAGTATACACGAGGAGGACAAAAACTGTAAAAAAAATGAAAAAAAGAGAGTTCTAGCCCTCACTGGCCTCGCGGAGGATCTCCGCAAAGTCCTGCAGGGTGCGTATACCCGCCCTATGGCACAGGCGGCGAAACGCTTCCCAACGAGGCGAACTCGGAAGCTGGGGGTACTGTTCCTTCTGAGTCCGAACCAGAGGAAGACATTCCCACATACCCCGAAGACTTCTCGTTACAGGGGTATGATTCGGAGTGTACGTCATCCACCGTCCCTTCCACTTCTACTCATGTCAGGACGGCATTCATGACAAATGACGAACAGGATGGTCCCAGTGATCGCCAACGCATCGACACTCTGGAGGCCATACTGAGCACTTTAGTCAAATCTGTGGACGAGATCAAAGCAGCCCTCCCTACTCTGCAATGGGGGACGCCTGGCCAAACAAACTCGGGCCCCGCGGTCAATGCAGACTCAAACTCAGCGGCCGAACCCGGGCAATAATCTTCCTGAAATGTCGGCTCCTACCGCTGCAGACGAGGCCAGGGAGGCAAGAAGAGAGGTCCAGGAGCTCCGGGCCATGTTCCACGCCCAAAAAAAACTGCCAAGGCCTAAGGATACGACAACCGTATCCCGCTGCGTGGAGAGATGTTCCCTTCCCACCAAAGTATAAACCATTACACATCAATCCATATGATAGGAAGACCTCCACAAGTCGGTACATCACTTACTTCGAGGTCACCACCGACCATCTGCCCCATGACGATGCCATCCTTACACGATTATTCATTGGGGCATTGGAAGGGGTCGCCTTCGACTGGTATTGCAACCTGCCAGACAACTGCATCCACTCCTTCGCCAGCTTCAAGCGCATGTTTTTGGAGAGATTCTACGAAGTAGGACAAGACGTCACAATGTCCACCCTCATGGACGTCGTTCAAGGGAAGAAAAAGCTGACAAGGAACTATATTAAGCGGTTCCGCCAAACCGCCATGAAGTTGCCATACGGTAATCCTACCTCCTTAATTGAAATTTGCCAAAAGAGACTGCTTCCAACAATCAGCCTCTGGATGGGTGAAAGTCGATTCAAGGACTGGAAGACGTTTATTATCAGTGCCACTAGCGCCGAAGAACGGTTGAAGAAGGCTCGCCAACTGGGATTGCACATCTCAGAGGGAAAGGACAAGAGCAGGCGTCCTAATGCCAACAACAACAATGGAGGTAGCTCCACCAACAATCGGGACAACAAAGGCAAGTAGGCTATGGTAACCGATACAGCACAGAAACCTGAGTCAAAACCGGCAGACAAACAATGGCCGCAAATGACCTACTCCTTCGAAGACGGCCACGTCAAGCCCATCTTGGACATGCTCATACAAGGAGATAGAATTCAGCTCCCTCCGCCAAGACGGGAACCTCGACCGGCAGAAATGGAGAGCCCAAAGTACTGCCATTACCACCGCTACGTCCACCATGCTACACACGACTGCTACCAACTGAAACGATACATCCAACATCTCATCGATTCGAACGCTCTGGCCATCGATTTCGAAGAGGTAACCGTGGCAACCAATATGGTGTCAGTACAATTTGGCAGCTTCCCTCCGGCAGAAACTCAAGACGGTGTGGTACCCGTCCCTCTGGCAACAATAGAAATTGCTAATCTTCCACCTCTCCGGGATCAGGCTGCTGGTCTAGTGCCCCTCACCACATCACGGGAGGAGGTCATGTGGGTCCATCCGGACCTCGTACTCGAGGTGACTCAATCCATACCATCTTCCATTCGTAAGAAGAAGAGTGGAAAAGTCAGATCCTGTCGCACAATCTCGGCAGATATCGAAGAAGCCACAGCTGTCGTCTCTCGGTCTGGGGCACAATCCCAACCTGTGGCTGATAACTCAGCTGAAGATCATCAGCCAGCTACTACTGACGCTCCGGGACCTTCTCAGCCTCCGACGACCGACAAGCCTAGGCCGAAGGAGACTCGCTTTGACAAATCCCTCCGGAAAGAGGCACCGCAGGGGATGGAGAGGCCCTACAACTTTGACATTTTGGCACAATTGGCCAACACACCGGCGAAATTGTCATTATACGAGCTCCTGAGGCTCTCAAAGGATGTTCACAGCGGCTTTGAGCGATGCACTCCAGAATGCCGACGCCTATCTGGCTCAGGTTAACCTCACGGAAGGGAGCCCGCCTGCAGATCTCCAAGACAGCGCTTGCATGGGAGCGATGCCCAACATTGTCTTCACTCCTCAGGATATGCTCATCAAAACCAACCTGCACGATTGTCCGTTATATTACACTGGATACATCGGTGACGTAAAGGTGGATCGGATGTACATTGATCCTGGTTCTTCCATAAGTATCATTCCGAAAGGTCTGTTACATCATCTCTGCATTCCTATGCATCGCCTGACGCCAACAAGCACCGCCATCAGCGGTTTCAATTCGGACAGGAGCTACCTGATTGGGAAGATTCGCTTGAAGTGCCAAATTGGCGATCTTCACTCAGAAGTAACCTGTTACGTCATAGACGCAGATACTTCCTACAACATCCTCTTAGGGCGCCCTTGGATACATAATTATATGATCGTACCTTCCACTCTGCACCAGCGCTTCAAGTATGTCGACAAACACGGCTTCATGAGGACAGAATTTGCCGACATCGATCCCTTCAAAGGGGTCGAATCCTACTACTCAGACTCCTGCCTATACGAAAAGTCGAAGAGGCACCTTGATGAAGGAGATGTGCAAGTTCGTACCGAGACAGCCACAGGATCAGAAGAACCTCTGATGATCCACCTCCAAGCTCGCAAACCTGGCAAGTCCGTACCCCTTACAGCCACTCTGCGTAAGGACGCAATCAGCCTCTCGGCACAAGAAGAGCAAATAATAATTCGGCTGCCAAGGTCCGACCAAGCATGCATCTCCGGAGCCTTCAACAAGAAGGTTAAAATCAGAACATTCTAAGTGGGGGATCTCGTTCTGGCAGTTCGGAGGCCGATGGTCATGACTCACAAAACCGCCAGCAAATTCCAGCCAAAATGGGAAGGTCCATTTATCATTGAGGTCGTATTCTCCAACGGTACTTACCGCCTCGCAAAACAAAATAGAGACTTGCTCATGTTGCCCGTCAACGGCAAGTTCCTGAAGAAATATTATGTCTAAACGACATTTTCCAGATTATCAAGTCATGTACCCGCTGGTACCGCTGAACTCATATTCACAAAAATCCCAGATTATTGAGTTATGTACCCGCTAGTACCGCTGAACTCACATCCACAACACTCCAGATTATCGAGTCATGTACCCGCCGGTATCGCTGAACTCACATTCCAACTCTCCCAGATTATCGTGTTATGTACCCGCAGGTGCCTCTGAACTCACATTCTGGTCACTCTTTTAGGTAGTAAGTCATGTATGATCATACCTCTGAACTTATTTCTCTGAAAGAGTTCCTCCCTCATGATCCACTACCCGTACTCTCAGTGCACAAAAAGCGTAACGGATCCACAAAATTTCCAAAACGACCACGTCGATGTTACCTCTGAGTCGTTTCACTTCCGCCAAAAACAAATCACCCCTCTACATAGAACTTCCATGTCCTCATTACCTCTGAGTCGTTCCATGTACCCCTTCATGGAGCCCACTCCTGCCATGTCCTCATTACCTCTGAGTGGGAAGGCTCCATCGAAGAAATCCTCATATTTGCCATGTCCTCATTACCTCTGAGTAAATATGTTGGTCCTCCCTCGACTTATTATCTGTACCCAAAAAAAAACCCCAGGGCACGCCAAGGATAATAGGTCCACAAATATCCTCCGTGGAGTCCACTCCTACCATGTCCTCATTACCTCTGAGTAGGAAGACTCCACGGTAAAACCCTCATACTTGCCAAGTCCTTATTACCTCTGAATAAGTATGTTGGTTCCCTTTCATCCTATTATCCATATCCTAATCTAGAGTACGCCAAGGATAATAGGTCCACAAATATCCTCCGTTGAGTCCACTCCTGCCATGTCCTTATTACCTCTGAGTAGGAAGACTCCGCGGTAAAACTCCCATACTTGCCATGTCCTCATTACCTCCGAGTAAGTATGTTGGTTCCCTTTCATCCTATTATCCATATCCTAAGTCAGGGTACGCCAAGGATAATAGGCCCACAAATATTCTTTCGTAAGTTTCTTAGTACAAGCCCATCATTCCTCATCATGCCCCGGGAGCCCAGCTGCTCCATGGCATTCTCTCTCCCGATACCCGGAACGTCCATGATCACCTTGCCGTGGAATTGTTCTAGGTATCCCCATTGAACTTGTTATCCGTACCTAAAACCAAGGTATGCCAAGGGTAACAGGTCCACAAACAAGTCCCCCATTCGGGGCAAACATCACCATAACACCACAAGCACAACAAGTAGTACAGATAAAGGGTAGAATAAAGTATACTCTTTTATTTGGAAGCCAAAAAGCATTACATGTTCTGGGACCATGTCCCCCTTAAAAAGAACATAACAAAAGAAGAAAAGATCGACTATGGTTCGGCATTACATAATTCCAGGAGGCAGTTCTTCACCAAGGCGGTCCCCCCTTCAAGCCGCTGCTTAGCTCGGCGCTCCGCTTCCTGGGACAACCGTTCCGCATCATCAAAATACATGTGTGCCCGCCAGCCATCTTCCATCTTCTTCAGGGCGAGCAACAGATTGGCAGAAGCTCGACTAAGTCTGTCAGCCTCCTGCATAACAAGTTCCTTTTCGGCACGGGCGGCTTCGAGCTCAGACTGCAGAAAGGCCAGCTTTCTCTGGAGTTCGAGGATCTACTCCCTGGTGTCGATTACCCCGTGGGAGGCGGTCACTTCCCGAGCCGTACAATCTTTATTTCTATGACTCAATTGATCGTATAACTGGGACAAATCACGACGGTCCTTCAGTATGGTCGGCTTGATCGATTCCCGAGCAAGCCTCACCTTCTCCACCGCAGTTATTAGGAAAGTACGCTCTTGATCTACTGCCGCAGACAAATCAGCTTGCCGCAGCACGTAAAACTGGGTCACAAGTCGATCAGCCTCTAGCAGTTTAGGCTCCAGAAGTGCAGCTAACCCCACCCCACCAGGGAATGTTCTAAGGATGTCGATTTGGCCACCGGCGCACTGACGGGCCATAGCAAAGGGAGTCCCCCTCTCCACAGCTGCCTCGACCCCTCTCTTCAGGTGGCGGTAAAAGCTGTCAACCACATCCTGCGATACTTCATCCAAAACCTCTGTAGAGGACGGCATCAAAGAAAGTGCGGCTGGCAGTGTCGAAGGAGTAGCATCGGAACTTGCCAGCCCTGCCACCAAGGAAACAAATTCTGTGCAAAAAGACGCATGAATAGCGGCTAGCTCCTCTTCCGCCGCCCGAAGAGCTTGGATACTCGACAAGGCGGAAAGGTTAACCCCCGAAACCATATTCACACAGGAGGATGCAGGAAGCATTATTTTCTGCCCCGGCTGTACTGCCACTTGGGCTCCCGAACTCGACCCAGCTGGAGGCCCCTCAATATAGGTTGGAAGAGAAGAAGGCACACGTGCTTCCATCAGAGCCCCTCCGGTAGAGTCCGTCCCGACAATGTCCGTCACCGGCAATAAAGGGACGGGACCTGTATGTCCAAAGCAACCATCAATCGACGTAACCCGAAGGATGTGATTATAGAGCAGATAGGCCTCCTCACAAGTTAAGATTCGGCTTATCTTACCACGGGAGGAGCATAGAGGCCGCAGCTCGCAGCTGACATAGTCTCCTCACCCGTGACTTCTAAGTTGAATTCAACTGGTTTCTCTTCCCCAACCACCCCTGAAAGGGAGCCAGCCAGTTCAGCATCACCCCGTTGAAATTCAGCTATCTCAGGGACAGGTGCAGTTGAGCCCCCGTCCCCATGGGTTGAGGTCTCAGCAAGGTGGGACTCCTCGACTGCCTCCGGAAGAACCCCAGCAGAAATGATAGCGATGCACATATCATTGACCAAAGTGGTCAGGGCCGGATCGACCTCAGCAGTCGGATCTCGAGAAACCGACTCCTCTGACGCCTACAAAGAGCAAAAGAAAATAATTAGGCCATAGTTTAGAAAAAAAGAGAAGGTAGTTGAAATTCGAATCACCTCAGAAACAACGTCAACATCCTCAATAAATAGCCTGCGGCGTCTTAACGCAGCTCGCTTCGTGGAGTAGGTTGTGACATCATCAGAGAACATACGCCTGCTTCGCTTGCGTGAAGGACCAGGCATAACAGGCGACTGCCCCGCAACCATGTCATTCGGCACAATAGGTGGCTGATCCCCCACCTCCTCGTCCAAGGTATGGAACAAATCATCGGCATCCTGTTCATCATCCTCTTCGCCCGCCGTCGTGGACACCGAGTCCGGCACAGGAACCATATTTGCCTTTTTCTTTCTCTTCTTGGACCCCTCGGGCTTCTCTGCCAAGCCAGTGCCGACAATAAAGCTGGTACTCATGTCAAAATTAACGGGAGGCTTGCTCGCCGTAACATGATAGAGGGCCGCCATGTACAAGATCTCCCTTGACGTATTAGCATCGGGGACCGAGAATCTAGCTCGGGTATGAACCGCATTGTAATAATGCCAAGCCCTGATACCATTAAGGACACTGCCCTCATATCCTAGGCAAGCACTGGGACAATCAAGGAACAGCTGGCTATACCCGAACTAGCGGGAGAACCTGTTGGGCAAGTAGGGCTCCAGGTATACGTTATTACGATAACGATATACTAAATGTGCACGAATATTGTGCAGCCAGAGGAGCATTTTCTCAGATAAAAAGAGGAAAGGTTTAATGCCATCAACATGTACACCCCTCACTTCTCTAGCGGGAAACTGAGGAACAGATACAAAAAAGTCGTGTCCGTCTACTCTCGCCAACGCCTTGCGACAGGCTGGCATGGTGTCATATTCCCAAGACTGACGATGGTATCGGAAAAGGAAAGCGTCATCATCGATAATGCCATCTTCTGCTCCGGGCCTCATCAACGACCGATAATGCATCAATAGCCACCCCATTAGATAATGGTAGGGTAGCTCTATTCGCTCAAAGTCCAGTGTTGTCTCGCGGGCAATGACTTTGGACAAAAATGCGCGGAGGCCATGGTGTATGCTACACATCATGGCCGGAAGAAGGGCCAGCCTGACTCTTAAGACCAGCTTCACGGCCGGGAGGATGAAGTGGTGGCTGATCCTTTCAATAGAACCTGCCCCTCCCGAGACTACACAGTTCTGTAGCCACACCATCAAGAATCTGGCCAAGAGCGCTTTCTCAGACATCTGCCGGGTACCGTGGTAGAAATAGCTGAAGGAGTCAGTACGACTCCCAAATTTGTCATTGGTGGACCTCGACCTCTTGGCATTCGACATCAGGTCTTTTATCTCCTCCTGGGTTTGAGGACCTAGGAAAGAAACCCGGCCAGAGGGACTTAATTTGAAAAGATACGAGACCCAGGACGTGGTATGGGGAGCGTTCCCTTCTAAAAAAAGCGCCCTTAAATCTGACATCAAATCGAAGGCAATCAATGCAAAAAGATTTGCACACATGACATGAAGACGTAGCAAGGAGCCCATGCGGCTCAGATGGCCATGCGGTTGAGAGAGGTTATGCGGCTGAGACACCCATACGGCCAGAACATCCTATACGGCCAGTGGAGTTTATACATAGCCATGCTTCTTATTCAAAGTATTTCAATTTTGCAAATTGAAAACTTTGAAGGGGGTCTTGTAGAAGCATAGAAAAGAATAAAGAAAGGTTCATGCGGCCAAGGATCCCCATGCGGCTCAGAGAGCCCATGCGGCTCAGGGATCCATGCGGTTCAAGAGTCTATACGGCTCGAATAATTCCATACGGCCCAGAGAGGAGCCACGTGGCCTTCAACAGCTCTTCCCTTCGTCTTTTGCTGCATTTAATGCCCTGACGGCTGACAGCTCTGACAAAAAGGGCACAATAATGACTGACGTAATGGCGCGTTCCTAGGGAAGAGAAGAAAATCTTCTCACAGCTGGCAGAATCCATCAAATCTCGAGGCTTGCGGCTGCGGCCGCCCATCTTCATGCGGCTGCTCACTTCATGCGGCCGCCCATCTTCATGCGGCTGTATCTCTTATGCGGCCGCCCATCAACATGCGGCTGCCCACTCTCATGCGGCTGCCCATCTTCATGCGGCTGTTCATCCCCATACGGCTGCCCATCTTCATGCGGCTGTCTAGCCTCATGCGACCCACTCATCTGCGGCTCTGCCAAGATGGACCAGTGGAGACACGTGGCACTTTTCACGTTGATTGAGATACGTGGCAGTCTTATCTTCCTGGAATTATGGGTGTTAACAAATCCTAATCAGATTTGTTGTAATAAGTGCCCAGATCAAATCAAATCGAGCAAATTAGACACATGGCAGGCCATTACAAGTCGTAAATATTCATGACAATTAATATTTATTATCCACAGAGATTTAATGCAATCACATTAATTGCTTAAATCTATTATATGCAAGATGGACGGCCCAGATTAATTAACTTCCAGACCGCCGACTTTTGAGAATGGACAATCATTGCAAACCCTAATGATGCCCTCCACTCTTATAAATAGCAAGGTGCCATTCCCTTGCAAAGGACCCCGGCTCGGATCCAGAGAGAATTAGAGAAAGAATATACAGAGATCGAAAGGACAAAGGAGCATACAGAGAAAAAGAGAGAGAGAGAGAGAGAGCATTTCTTCATCAACGTCATGCAGTTCTTCTCCAGAGCCAAGGCTGCACCCGGTCGTCCAAGGAGTAAGGCAGAGCTGCCGTCGCTTTTTTGAACCTCTATCGTCACCCCCCAGAATCTAAAATGAATAATTGTACTTAGATTGCTGTACCTAGGTTTTCGTCCCTAGGCTTTCTTTGTACAAGCGAGTTTGTATTGTGAGTCTAAGTTCAGTCCTCCGATAATTGTTCTGTACTTTTATAATCAATGGCAAATACGACGTATATGCTCCTTTGTCTCCAGCAGAGTCGCCATCGAAGATGGTACACTTAGATTTATATCAAGGTGGCTCAGGTACAGGACCTAAGGATTCAGAAGCTTAGGACAGAATGTGAGTCAGGACTCAGGAAGGAGATACAAATTCACGAAGATGGTACACTTAGATTTGGATCGCGTCTATGTGTGCTAAATGGAGATATCAGACATGAGGTTATGACAGAAGCCCACAGTTCTCAGTATTCTATACACCATGAAGGGACCAAAATGTACCAAGATATCAAGCAGCACTTCTGGTGGAACGGAATGAAGAGAGAGATAGCTAGATTCGTTTTTCGTTGCTTAATATGTCAGGAAGTGAAGGCAGAACAACAGAGGCCAGCTGGATTATTACAACCGCTTCCTATCCTGGAATGGAAGTGGGAGCAAATCACAATAGACTTTGTGACCGGTTTACCGAGATCACCAAGTGGTAAGGACGCTATTTGGGTGATCGTAGATCGGCTTACGAAGGTAGCACATTTTCTTCCTTTTAGAGTAGGTCAATCTATAAAAAAGTTGGCAGAGTTGTATATGCAGCAGATAGTCAGGCAGCATAGGGTCCCTGTCAGTATTGTGTTAGATAGAGATACACGTTTTATATCATATTTTTGGAAAAGTCTACATCATAGCCTGGGTGCCAAGTTAAGATTTAGTACGGCCTACCACCCACAGACGGACGGACAATCAGAAAGAATAATTCAGACTTTAGAAGATATGTTACGAGCTTGCACTCTAGATTTTGGAGGATCTTGGGAGAGTCACATGTACTTAGTCGAATTCTCGTATAACAACAGTTATCAAGCCAGTATCCAGAGGACGCCATTCGAAGCACTATATGGTAAGAAGTGCAGGTCGCCACTGGCATGGGATAATATTGGAGAGAGGAAGATATTGGGCCCATAAATGATTGTTCAGACGGTTGAAGTGGTTACGGGGATTAGAGAACGACTTCGAGTTACGCAAGATCGATATCGTTATTGGGCAGACCAACATCGTAGGTCGCTAGAATTTTCTGTTGGGGACCACATGTTCTTGCGGATCTCACCTACCCATAGGGTCATTAAATTTGGCGTTCGCGGGAAGTTGAGTCCACGATACGTGGGCCCATTTGTTATCCTCGATAGGGTAGGCGATGTTGCTTATCGTTTGTCCCTTTCACCTTCGTTACGCAAGGTAAATGATGTGTTTCATGTATCTCAGTTACGAAGGTATGTATCAGACCCAAGCCATATCCTCGATCATTCTGAGCTAGTTGTTGGTAACAACTTGTCTTACGAGGAGCAGCCTGTGTCCATTTTGGACCGAAGAGAGAAGATACTCAAGAACCGAAGAATTAGCCTTAACCGAGTTGCTTGGGGTCATCACTCCTTAGGAGAGTCAACGTGGGAACGTGAGGATGATATCCGATCACGGTATCCGTACCTATTTGACTCACAAGGTATATTTTTTTTCCGTGTACCTTGATTGTCTTAACTCCTCATGCTTATCACCCTATGAGTAGAAATTACTTGATGTCGTAGATTAATAAAGATAGATATATTACTTGCTATTGGTTTTGTAAGATGACTGCTTGCTCTCTAAAAATTGCTTGTACTTGGGTTAGTCTAGCTCTGATGTTTCTAGCCTGCTTGGAATCGAAATTCCACGGACGAAATTTTTCTAAGGAGGGTAGAGATGTCACTCCCCGTTCCCAGAATACGTATTTTTATGCATGTATTGCTTGAATGTATTTATTTAATGCTTATCATACATTTATTCTGTAATTTTATGCTAATTAATTTTTCTGTATTTTATTTTCTGCTTTTGCTTAAGCTCTTGGTTTATTTTTGTTGAACCAACTTGGTTTAGCAGGGTTCATCATGATAAGGGGTGGATGGCCTAGATCTTATAGGAAGAAATGTGTGGTGGAGATTTTGACTTGGGCTTGATATTAATACCCCTTTACTTTTCTCTCTCTTCATTATTCTCATTTACTTCTTCTTCATCCTCCATTACTCTCCCACCAACCTAGAGAGCTTAGACAAGTACAACTTGCTTCATGATGGATCTCAAGTATTATTGTTCCATCCTCTTCCTTACTTGATTTTAAGTCTCTTTAGAACTTAGAGTTTTTGGTTTTTATGGGTGTATTTTTGTAGATCTAAGTTTATGTTACTTCCGATTTTTTTTTATTTTGACCTATCAAACTTCTTTGTTTTCAAAATCTTGTTATTCCATGTTGTAGAGAATTTCGTTCTACCCCATTTTGACCTATGGAAGTCCAAATTTGGACTTACAGGGAAGGTTTCATGGAGCTTGGAAGCTATGGATTCTATAGCCATCCTTCTCAGCATCTCTGGCCGCATAGATGGTACCCACTTACCCTGCCGCATAGATGGGCATCCATATACTGTCGCATGAGAATCTGATTTAACTCTGGATGCATAGATGGGTACCACTTACCCTGCCGCATAGATGGGCATCCATCTACTGCCGTATGGGATTCTGATTTGACTCTGGCCGCATAGATGGGTACCCACTTACCCTGCCACATAGATGGGCATCCATCTACTGCCGTATAGGATTCTGATTTGACTCTAGCCGCATAGATGGGTACCCACTTACCCTGCCGCATAGATGGGCATCCATCTACTGCCGCCTTTTGGCTGTTTTTTGTCCCGAATTGACATTGATTGTTACCTTGACTAATGATTGATCATGCATTCCTAGCTGGAACTAGAAGACTGGCTAGTCGTCTTATTGAATTGAATGAGACACGTTCATGTATGAACCATAAACAATTACGATCGACTAGCCGATCCGAACATTGGCATATGGACACATGTTGACTCCCATTATTTTCTGTAAAAGTAGCATGTATACCTTACGGTCAAGGCATGGTGATTCCGTGGCTAGGCTTGATTGTTGCATTACGCTATGTAAGACCTACAACCTAGTCGTACGGGTATCATTGTAGAGTTATGCATATCATACTCTGTATGAAAGTACTCATTCAGAATGATCATGATCCACGATATGAGATTTTAATTAACATAGGGTCTACTAAGCTAAATAAAAAATAACTATTGCATGGAAAGAATGGATTCTCGAGTTCTTACATGGCAGCCATCTCGGGACAATTAGTGCCCCGACATGCCGGTTGGTTCCCACGGATACTACAAATCTGCCGCACGGGTAGGGAGTGGTATCTGTTTATATTTACTGTATATTGATGACGGGCATCCCGCTGGGCCACATCTAATTCATGATTGGTGCAATTGATTATTGGGTAGACTAGCCTTGCTTGTACATTGTAAGAATTGAGGAATCTCTTATTGCATGTTCCAAGACAACTTGGAACTTACAGTAGCAAGCCGTAGTAGTTGCATGGCCGTTTAAATTGATTTGTTTGTGCACAGTACCTACTCTATTAACTACTGAGATGAGCAGAACGTCAGGACATGACGAGTCAACTTCTGTCCTTGTTTGGTTGGGAAGTTGGCTTGAAGTGTCGTAATGTTGTGCGAACTCCAGTAGCAAGCAGATATCTATTTATCATATTCTTAACTCTTATCACTGGTTCTAATTCCTCATATCGTACTTCCTTGCGGTACTTGCTATTAGAGGTCAAACCTCTCTGGTTTTGTATAGCCAGATTTAGAGCCAGCTCCCGAGGACTCAGCTTACTTCCACCTCCAATATGGTCAATACTAGAGGAATGATCGCAGGAGGACACGAGTGGGTTCCTTGCTTCCCTGCTCATTTTACTACTTACTTTACTTATTGCCGTTTGGCACTGACATGTTAGTCGGACTGCCTTGCACTTACCTTTACATAATTATAACTAAGTCAGACTGCAGCTGATAAAAATTGTGTATACTTTGCTATATCATATGGCTATGTTTTGTACAGCCAGATCTCAAGAAAATTTTGCCTAAGCGTTTGGGATGCCTTACTGCTTTATCTTACATGTTCTCTATTATTGCTTCTTGTTTGAATGATTGAGACAATAGATGTTGAGTGACCATAGTGAGATCACTTTCATATAGTATGCACCCCCTCGTCATTAGACAACATTGATCGTATTATACGGTATTCTTCTACCCGTAATACGTAGCTGGCTGAGTCATTTCTCCGCTCTCCAGTATTTCGGTTCTGGGGCATGACAGGAACAGAGCCAAAGGAGTAATACAAATGAAACTATGCACAAGCCTGTATCTTGGGCAGATTTGTGCAAGCCCTCAGCTATGCAGGAGGAATTGGTGATGCAATACGTAGAACCCAGGGTGATCAACGGGAGGAAGGTGGTCAAAATTACAGGGGATGATCTGGAAGAGACTATAGAGTATTGGAAAAATACTCTGGTGTTATATGTGATGGGGAGCCGACCTTTCTACGGCCAGTTGAGAGCGTATGTGCATAGATTGTGGCATCCCAAAGGCACCATGGAGATATTCTCTCGAGAAAATGGCTTTTACTTCGTGAAATTCGCCCTTCAAGAGGATCTGGAAAGGGTACTCGAAGGGGGGGCCCTGGACTTTTGATGGCAGATTAATAATTTTGAAATGATGGTGGCCAGAGACGAATTTCGAGAAGGATCGGTTGTCCATTGTTCCAATATGGATTCGATTACCATGGTTATCTCCGCAACTGTGGAGTATACCGTCAATTATGAAGATTGCGAGTATGGTTGGCAAGCCAATCCAGACAGATATCCCCATAGCGAGAAGGCAACGATTGTCGTATGCTAGAGTTTTCGTGGAGATCATGGCGACGGATTCCCTACCACATAAAATATATATGATCTTGCCAAGTGGTGAGTGGCTGGAACAGGACATCGAATATGAGTGGGTTCCACCATCATGTGGGAGATGTCATTGTTTTGGGCATACATCGAAGAAGTACAAAGATAAAGCAATGACTGCGAAAGAAGGAAGAGATAAACCTGAGGCGGAGGAGACACAAAGGCAGGTAGGAGAATAAGGGAATATGGAGGCATCTCCATCTCAAGAAGATACAGCAGTTATCAATCAAACTCAGGAACAGGTGCCGAATTTAGATATAATAATGGACATAGGCAATGGGGAAGGGGAGAACCAAGCACGTAACAAAGGAGCAGGCTCAGTTCTAGGCAAAAGAGCAGGCTCGGAAGTAACTGGATCGAGTGATCCTAACTTATCTCATCCCTTAATAATTTATGGTCAGGATGTAGGATCAAGAGGCATGGCAGGGAGCAACTCGGAACAACATGATGAGGAGTGAGAGGATGAAGAGCAGATAAGAGGGTCAGCATCCAAATCTTGCCAAAACGACGCATCAGGCGGAGGAAGGGGATAGACAATCTAGGGATGATGGAGGCAATCACACCAATAGGGAAAGACAACATGGGAATAATACGGCGCTAACACAAGAGAATCCTAAATGGGACTTGCTACAAAGGAGAACGGACCAAGGGTTACCAAGACAAGAGCCCCAGGTTACGAAGACTCTCCAGCACCACATCAAGGAGAATGAGAGACGTCAGAAGGACACCCCATCCCGTCATCAATGACAGTACTCACATGGAATGTTCGGGGGGCTAAATCCATTGGCCGGTGGAGAGAGATCAGGAATGTGATGAAAATACATAGATGTAGTATTGTTTCTTTATTAGAAAGTAAGATAAAATATACAGAGATCATCAAACGGAGGCTGCCTGCGCAGTGGGACACACAACACAATCTCGAATTTGGTAGTATGACGCGCATATGGATGATGTGGGACACGTAAAGTTGGTCAGGAAAGGTAAGGGTACTATCCGAGCAGCTGATAGAGGTAGACTTTACTAACAAAGAGGAATTTACAGTGGTGGTCTGTGCGGTATATGGACACAATGACAGAAGACAGAGGTTCGAGCTATGGACGGACATTATCAAAGTGGCTACAGAGGTGGGGGATCAAAGTCCTCTTGTCCTATGTGGGAATTTTAATGCCATATTATCTAATACAGAGAAGCAGGGGGGAAGACGTGTCTCGGACCCGATACTAGCAGATTTTCAAAATTGTCTGCTAGGATCGGGTCTCATTTGTCTTTCGAAAATGGGACACGAGTGGTCTTGGAACAACAGTTCAGTGAGTAACCGGATGGCATGCCAACTTGATAGGGCACTGTGTAACACCAAATGGCTGGATACGTATCTATCGGGACGGGCCGAGGGACTGCCTAGTGGAACGAGTGATCACACTCCTATACTTATTAGGATGGTGAATGAGAACCCACAGTGACGACGGCCTTTTCGTAACTGTAATATATGGCCGAGTATGGCTGGATACGATGAAGTCATAGCGAGAGGGTGGTCCATCTCGATCAGCGGGACTGCTCAGTTTTGTCTGGTCCAAAGGCTCAAGTCGATTAAGAAGGAGCTTAAAAGATGGAATAAGTACCGTCCAGTTACTAATATAGTGGACAAGGAAATAGAGTTACATGGCATACAGGAACAACTCCAAGCAAATCTGATGGATCCTACTTGTGCTGCCAGAGAGGTCGAAGTACAGATAGAAGTCCGACGACTCAGATTATAGGAGGAGATTCAATTACAGCAGAGAGCTAAGTGCGGTTGGCTCAAGGACGGTGATAGTTGTTCGATTTTTTTATGCTACTATCAAGTCTCGACGGCATAGGAACTCTATCCAATCACTCATAGGGCCGGACGGGAAGGCTGTTACAGAAGATAGGAAGATACAAGAAGAGGCGGTCAAATTTTATACTTCATTATACAACCCGACCGATTATACTAATAGCTTTCCCGAGATAGTCTGCAAATTAAATTGTAATGGATGCGCGTAATGAGGCTCTTAGACAGGAATTCTCGCTGGAGGAACTTGAGTAGATCATCAAAAAAGCTGATCCGAACAAGGCTCCGGGATCGGATGAATTCAATGCGACATTCTTCAAAAAACATTGGGAGTTACTGAAACATCAAATATTATGGGTTGTTCAGGACTTTCTCCAAACGAGGTGGCTACTGAAGGAGATGAACTACACATTTCTGACGCTGATACCCAAGAAGGAGGGTGCTGCCACGGCGCCGAGGGATTTCAGGCCGATAGCCTGTTGCAATTATATATACAAACTTATTTCTCATATTATGTGTAATAAAATACAAACTATTTTGCAGGAACTTATATCGACAAATCAAACTGCATTTATAAAAGGAAGGTCGATAGCAGAAAACTGTCTCCTCGTGCACGAGCTGGTACGTGAATTCAACAAGCCGGGGGAAGGACGAGATGCATCAAGTTAGATTTGCGGAAAGCATATGATATGGTCAATAGAGAGTTTGTCTGTGAAGTTCTAACCAGCATGGGATTCGACCGATGGTGGGTCGAACGGATTAGAGAATGTATTACCACTCCGACATTCTCAATTCTCATCAAGGGACAACCTCATGGATACTTTGGAAGAAACCGTGGACTGAGGCAAGGCGATCCGTTATCACCGTACCTATTTACTGTGGTTATAGAGTACCATACATGTTTGATGGATCTTGCAGTGCATCGCAAGATGCTCACTCCGCTATTTCGTCGAGTCTCTCCGTTTGTGTCTCACCTTATCTATGCCGATTACCTACTTGTTTTTATTGAGACGTCTGTTAGGTCAGTAGATACTCTCAACGGAATTCATGAAGTGTTCGGAGCTATTGCGGGTTTGAAGCTCAACAAAGAAAAGAACCAACTTTTCTTCAATAAGGATTGTGCCAACAGAGAATTGTGGTCGAACATGTTAGGCATAGAGTTGGGACAGCTGCCGGTGCGATATCTGGTGTCACGCTCCAGAACCAGAATACTGGAAAGTAGGGGCGAAACAAAGCCAGCTACGTGTATTAGAGTACGCCAGTACCCCAATATACGATCAAAGCTGTCTAGAAGACAAGTAGGAAGACTCTAGCATGCCACTGACGACTCCTATGGTCGCACAAATCCTATCTCAATCCAACAATAACAAGTATCAAGAGTATATCAAATATGAAAGTAAAGAGGCGTCCCAAAATACTATATCATACATGATCATGAAGCTAGTGAATACAAAATGCTACACTAGTAAAGTACCAATGTACATTATCACTATATCAGTCTAGATCTAATATAATACATCATGTTGACCGAAGTCTGAAAAAGTATCAAAATAATAGGGCTAACACATGCCCTAGCTAACACCACCAAAATGAAATGAAACACGAGCGGTACAAAAAGGGAACCCACTCGCGAGGAGGAACAACCGCAGATCTAAGCAGGCGGCGGGTCATCCAGAGAAAGGTAAGGAGAATCCTCGAGCTCCAGCGGTATATCTGACCAAACAAAACCAGTGGGGTCAGGCCCAAAATAGCAAGTACCACAAGGAAGCTCGAGGTGCACGACAAAATCCAACAAAAACACAATAGCATAATGACAGAAGTAAATAAATGCGGATCGAGACTAGTGCGGTACCAATGCACGTATCTTAAAAATATAAATGACTGGAAATACTAAACAATATAGCTATGGAACAGAATAATCCGATGAGCAACAAGGGGTTTAGGAACTACTAGGAATCGGAGCTACAACCCTTAAACCAAACAAGGACCGGGGTTACAGATCTTTTTCCTAGCAGAACTTAGTCTCTGGCCACTCACCGACACAAGAGCATATAAGATAACACACAATCAAAAGTGCACGGCCAATCATTGTCTGCGGCTTGCTATCATTAACTAGCTAGGGTTATCACAATCCTAATTACTAGCATGCAAGTTGAGGATCTTCGCAACTACCTGACTGCAGATACCCGGATGTCCATGGGTACGAGTAGTACATCTATTGCCCAACAAGACTGCTGGCATATGAAACGTGTCTTGACTTGTAACATGAACAACCATATCATATACTTATAAAAGAAAACATATAACTGACTGTGCCGCAACCCGGCACGACATATGACTCGATCGTATATCAATACCCGCAAACTTGGTAGGTCATGGAGCCCTTGCCTAGCAGGGTTGAGCCATGCCTCATGGGGCCCTTGGAGCTCAGGGTTGGTAGTGCGAATTTCCTCCTACAATGATCTACTTGAATTTACTAGGCATTTACCTTATCATATTCATGTCAAATTCTCAAGTCGTGGACACTCAAGAATTTCCTAAGATGACTGTAGGTCCTAAAAAAAAATCAAGTTGCACCTATCAACAAAGTTAGAAAATCAAGAAATACAACTTTCAAATGAACTGCGCAGACATCAGATTATGCATCATTCCGATTGCACACACCGGACTGCGAATACTTTCAACTGCGCAGGCTGACGTGGCAATGTCATTATTATCTAACAAAATCAAATCTTTCTGACAGCTGACAGCACAAAGAACTAGGAGACTGTTCATTTATTGTGCCGCACAGTGCTCGAGGATAGCTATACATGCAGCACAATCCAGTGCCTGCACAATCTAGTGCCTGTGCAATCTATGGCAGCGCAATCCGAAGTCAGCACAATTCAGGTGGCGCACTTCATCATGATAATTGACAAAAGTACACGTGGCATTCATGCCATCAATTCTTCACTATGTGGCAACCGTCTTCACACGATCATGCGCATTTCAATCAAATGATGCCATGTGTCCAAGACAGTTGGCCCACGACCAGATGACTGCCCGCGCAGTCTGATGCTGCGCAATCCAGTTCCTGCGCAATCCAACTTGCGCCATTCAGAATAACTAAAAATTAGTTATTTCCAGAACTTTATAAATAGAGTTTCAATTCTTCATTCAAGGATCAGATAGAGAGATCAGACATAAAGTTCAGAAATACTAGAGAGTTCAGGAGTTCTTGCCCAAGTGCTGCTGCATTCTTCCGAGGCTTTTGCCTTCAACTTCCGAGGCTTTTGCCTTCAACTTCAGAGGCTACCGTCTTCAAAGTTCACATCGTCCAAGGGATAAAGCAATCGTCTTCTAGATTGGATTCCTACAGATGTACTTTCCCAGAATTCATGTAATCTTTACAAAGTTTGTATCAATAAAGTTTCATACTTTTGTTTTTCCAAACAAAATGGCGACTCTGCTAGGGACGACTTTCTCCTCCGACGAGAAAGTGACAACTCAATGTGACGTAGCGTCTATCGTTGTGAAGGTCAACCAGATAGCCTATGAAGCCATGATCAACTCTAAGACCACTCCTCGTACTGTAACCACTTCTGCCACGAGCAAAGTGCGCCCTGTGTGGGTCTCCAAGACTGCTGCACAGTCCATTAACTCTGCCAGCAAGACTGCTGCGCAGTCTGCCACGAAGCCTGCTGCACAATCTGCTGCACAGTCTATAGTTGCTGCCACTAAGACTGTTGCACAATCTGTCTCTGGCAAGAATGCTGCACATTCTGCTGCTGCCAGTGCACATAAGACTTCTTATGCTGCCTTGTCAAGGTGCAAGACTCCTCTGCCTCTGGCGCAGTTGGCTGCCAATCTTCCTGCACAAACCAACACTCCAGCAACTAGAGTGCACTCCAAATACTCAGTGGCCAGAACTCCTGATGCGCAAACCACAGTGTCTGTGGCCAGAACCAGAAAGTTCTCTGTCAAGGACTCTACTGCGCAACCTGCCAGTGCGCCATCCACCCATGCGCAAACTATGTCTGCGCAATCCAAGAGAGACAGCCCTTTGGCTAATCTCTCTTTTTCTCACAACAAAGTGAAGAGTGCTGCTCCTCTTCAACACCCCGCTGCTCCTGCGCAATCCACTGGGGGTAGTCTTTTGGCTATTCCTCTTCCTCAGAACAAAGGAAAAGGCCCATTGGTCTTTTCTCAAACTTCCTCGGCTCTTGACTTGGAAGACAACAGAAGGAAACGCTCTTTAGCTAACCCTTCTTTACAAAATAAAGGAAAATGCCCTTTGGTCTTTTCTCAGTCTTCTTTGGTCTTTACCGTAGAAGATCACACTGAACGTGCCTCGGCATCAGTCAGTATAAAAATTCTTTCAAACAAGGATTCTTCTCTCCATGTTAAAAGAACTTGTACTGATCAAAGAGGTATTCTGCCTACTCCGGTATCAGAATTCCAAGATCTCCCAACCCTCAAGATCTCCCGTTCAAGACAGGGAAAATTGCTGGTGTTTCAAACAGAAACCCCTAGGGGTGAGTTTGCTGATTTAAGAACTTATCTCAACAGGCCAACTTCGGTAAAACGCAAACAGCCAATGCCGAAGATCAAACATCATCAGAAATAAACTTCCAGGATCAATAACCCAGACACCTATGCTAATGAAATGAGCACTTTCCTGTACACTAAAGGGACAAAACATTTGAAGAACCGGAACCATGTTCCGAATATTATTAAAGAACACATCCCTCGCACTTTTGCTCGTCCTGTTGCTGTTCCCGATCTCCGAGAACACCTCCAGCAAAGGCGGGACAACACTTCAACACTTCCAATTCAACCAAGTGATCATCATCATTGTAATCATAAGGTTGTTATAAAGTGTTGTTGTCAAACAACTATACGATCTGTCTTCAATCGTCTGAACTTTTCTAACTCTGAACCTATGTCGGAAGATGAGGACGAGGTTCTGTACGCTTCCGTCAACATGACTTCCAGAGACACTGGGGGTAGGAAGTGCTCTAAGTACGGGAAACCTCGCAAGCCAAGCCAACGGTATTTGGATCTACTCCAGGAATCTTCTGAAGGAGTATTCCAACATACCAGATCCCGAAGCCGAGACATAATCGGTCAAAAGAATCTTCAAGATCCTTCCGAACGTCTTCTTCCTTCTCACTCAGGAGATGATTCTTTCTCCAATTATGATGCATACAGCGAAAGCTCAGAACAAACAGTGTCCTCCACTGTACCCAGAGAAGTGATAGCTTACGTTGTCAATGAAGATCCTGATGCTTCCAGTTCAGCTAGTCAAGAACAAAGAATAGCTGCACTAGAAGATAAGTTGAAGACAATGGCGGAGATGGTCGCAAGTATGTATTCCATCATTGTTGCCCAGCATACGGTGCCACCGACCGTACTGTCTGCAAATCCTGAAATCATAGCATCGTCGGTGCCTGTCAATGCTGGATTGGGGGTAGCACCTACTCAAATACCTCATGTACAAGTCCAACCTACACCCAGTCAGTCAGGTGCTGGGGGTAGTGCTTATCATGTTGTTCCTTCTCCTAATACTGTGGTTCAGCCTGCTCCTTCTACATCAGTGGAAGATGCCAATGAAGCTGTGAAGCTTCTGCGAACTCAGTTCGAAGCTTTTAAGGAGAAGGACAACTTGCAAAGATTGGGGATCAAGCAACCTTACCCAGTTGAATGGAAGGAAGTCCCGTTTTCTCCAAAGTACAAGATCCCAACTATCTCGCTGTTTGATGGCAGCACATCTCCCAGTCAGTTCATCAACCATTTTGAGGTTATGACTGTTCAACTTCAACCAAATGACGCCCTTCTTACCAGAGTATTCGTCGGCTGTTTAGCCGGCGTAGCATACGATTGGTATAGAAGCTTGCCCGATGGTTGTATCACCTCCTTCTCTGGCTTAAAGCAAATCTTCTTGGAACAATTTTACGAGGGGATCAATGACATGACTATGTCAGCCCTCAATAAAATCAAACAAAGGCACAATGAAACTGCTGAGAGTTTCATTGAAAGATTCCGTCGAAAAGCTTTGAAAATGCCACCGGGAACTCCGACTGCTGTCACCATAGACACCTGCAAGGCAAATCTATTATCCATCATCAGTATGTGGACGGGGTCTACTCAATTCCAAGATTGGCCATCCTTCATTGTCAACGCTAAAGCAGCTGAAGTTAGCGCCGACAAATTCAAGCAGCTAGGGGTACAAATGTCTAACCCCGACCGGGATGAACATCAAACATCAGGCAGTGGCAATCGCCAGAACAATCGCAAACCAAAAGAAACTTTGAACATCAATTTGAACAAGAACAAAGAATCTTTGGCGGTTAACGTAGCTCCTCCTACGTCCACTTCTACTCCTTCAGTACCTCCACCGAGAGAACCTCGTCCTAAAGTAGAGTATTCCTTTGACAAGAATGACACAGCTAGCATCTTTGATTGCTTAATCAAAAGCAATAAAATCCAACTTTCATATCCAAAGAAGCCCGATGAAGTCGGTAAGACTGATCATCCCAAGTACTGTGTCTATCACAGGTTCATCGGACATCCCACTCGAGCATGTTATGTGCTCAAAGGCAAAATTCATGAGCTGGTTAATGCTGGCGTTGTCACTCTGCAACAAGACGAGAAGACTATTACCGCAAACATGGTATCAGTTCAGTTCGGTGACTTTCCTCCGCAGATGGTGCAACATGGTGTCATTCCTATCCCAAAGCTACTCTTGAGATTAAGAATCTTTCTCCTCCACAAAGTGAAGGTCTTGTCCCCTTGTCTCTTGACAATGGCGAGATTATGTGGATTCATCCGGATCTTGCTTCAGAGTTTGAACTTCCCTCTTCCTCCAAGAAGAAAGATCGCTCCAAGTGCAAAATAAAGATTTGCAATATGGTGTCTTTTGATCCCATAGTTGATGAAGAAATCCTATTGGACACTAGGTCAGGGAAAGCTTATCTAAAGGATTATTCTGAAGCCCAAGAGAATCCTGCTTCTTCTTCTGAATCTGCTCCAGTGCAACCTACTTCTACTAAGGATATTCCTACTACTTCCTCACCGGTTGTGATACCCATTCCTCCCAAGCCAACGGTTGCTGACAAAGGCAAACAGCAAGTCCTCTTTGACAAACCTTTGAAGAAGTCATCTCCTTTCGGACTTGAAAAGCCTTACAACTTTGACATCTTGGCTCAATTGGCCAATACACCGGCCCGGTTGTCAATCTTCGAGCTATTACGCCTCTCTAAAGAGACTCGGAAAACTCTGAGCGAAGCTCTCATGCAAGCTGAAACCTGCTTAGCCCTTCTGAAGAAGCCTACAACAGAGCCTGCTCTTGCCTCCATTGTCATAGCGTGTTGGAGTTAATTCCAAACATAACTTTTACACAAGATGACATGTTGATGGAAGACAACAAGCATGACCATCCTCTCTACTATACAGGATATATCGATTCAATGAAAGTCGATCGTATTCTGATAGATCCAGGGTCTGCTCTCAGCATTATGCCCAAGACAATGTTAGATGCGTTGAAGATCCCTGTACATAGTCTCTCCAGTACAATCACCACCATCCTTGGGTTCAATCAAGAAAGAAGTGAACCTTTGGGCAAGATTCGCCTAAAACTCCAAATAGGCAATCTGTGCACAAAAGTGACTTTCTATATCATCGACAATCATGGTTGTTCTTATAATGCTTTATTGGGGAGACCATTCCTACATGAACACAACATTGTTCCATCAACTCTTCATCAATGTTTCAAATATGTTGATGACAATGGAGAAGTCCAGAAGGAGGTTATTGATCTCTATCCTTTCAAAGGCGTTGAAGCGTACTACAACAACGCTCACATGTACAAGGATGAATTCATAAATGTTGTCTTGTCTCTGGATACTGAAGAAGAATCAGAAGTAGTGCCCAAAGATACCCTTATCATACCTGTTAAAGGGCGTATTTCTCGTCCTCAATCCTCCAAGCCAATGGCTATTCACTTGCCAGTTCAAAAGCAATCAACTGATGGTGGTCAAGATCAAAGGGAGCTCACCTCTTCTGAGCCGCTTGTTATTGACTTACGTCGTAACAAAGATAAAAAGCAGCTCACTTCTTCTGAGCTACTTGTTATAGATCTATCTCATAACAAGGAGAAAAGGGAGCTCACCTCCTCTGAGCCGCTTGTTATCGACCTCCGTCGTAACAAAGCTAATCCTCCTCTACGTTCTTCTTCTCCCCCTCTTGTAATCAATCTGACTAAGCCTGCTAAGGGTAAAAGTTCTGCTGTAAATACCAATGTACAAATCAATGAAAAATCATCTACTTTCCAGTATACTGATGTCATTTATCATGCTAAATGCTATTTGGATATGTTAGATAGCTATCAGTCATTTACAATGGAAGTTGTGCAATCTCTTCAAACAGAAGTTTCATGTGAACACCCAAAGGATTCATATCGTATTGTTCCTGCTCGCAAGAAAGGCAAAAGTCCAATACTTTTTAGTAATAGACCGGAACAACAATTCAGCTATACGGATGATAGCAAAGTTAACGACACGGGGCATCTTCAACTCCGTTGTTACAGTCAACAATCAAAAGACATCATCCGAAAGATGGGTTACGACTTCAAGAGCGGCCTCAACTACGATAAAGGTAGAAGAACTCCTCTCCGTACGGCTGTTCCGAAAGGAAAGTCAGAGATGTACTATAGCAGGACCAAAAGAGGTCTCGTATATGCTTCTCCTCCGATGTTATCCCCAGCAGGCTCTGAATTTGATAGCGAGGAGCGTTCTAACTCTTCTGATTCCAGATCGTGGGATTCTGACACCAGTATCGGACAAGTTCATCGATTGACTATATCTTCTAATATGGTCTCTGTTGAACTTCCAGAAGGCTATGACGAGGATATTGAAGAAAGTTCTGAAACAGATCCTTGGGCTCAACGAATGAATACCCAATGGAAACTCCGATTCGAACAAAGAGAACCTCCTACCGAAGATCAATTAGTTCAAATTGATGTAGGAAAGAACGGGTCACCTCGTCCAATATTCATCAGCAAGAACCTATCAGAGACAGATAAACAAAAATTAATTCTTTTGATTAAAGAATACATTGATGTCTTTGTCTGGAGCTATGAAGACATGCCAGGGCTAGATCCTAAAGTTACTACTCATAAACTGAACATCTTGTCGAATGCAAAACCGGTCAAACAACAACAACGGCATTTTAAGCCAGAAATGATGGATACAATCGACGATGAAGTCAAGAAGCTCATAGCTTATGGCTTTATCAGAGAAGAGCAGCATCCTGATTGGGTAGCTAATGTCGTCCCAGTTCTAAAGAAAATCAGCAAAGTTCGAGTTTGTATCGACTTCCGGGATCTTAATGAAGCATGTCCAAAAGATGAATTTCCTCTCCTTATCACGGACGTCATGATTGACAACACCTGTGGGTTCGAAAGAATATCTTTCATGGATGGATTCTCCGGATATAATCAAATTCGGATGAATCCTGAAGATGAAAAGCATACTTCTTTCTGCACTCCTCGTGGAGTCTATTGTTATACTGTGATGCCGTTTGGTCTCAAGAATGCTGGTACAATATACCAACGAGCCATGAGTACCATCTTTCGAGATCATCTGTGCAAGACTGTCGAATGCTATGTTGACGATATTGCTGTCAAAAGTCGTCTGCAGGAAGATCACATTCAAGACTTGAGAACTATCTTCAAACTCATGCGCCAACATCAACTCAAAATGAATCCCACCAAGTCATTCTTGGGTGTCTCTAGTGGCAAATTTCTTGGCTTCGTCATTACCTCTAAGGGTATACACGTGGATCCCGAAAAGATCAAAGCCATTCAAGAGATGCGTCCTCCACGCAACTTAAAAGAGCTATGAGGATTCCAAGGTCGACTTATGTACATCAGGAGATTTATTTCAAATCTGTCTGGACGCTGCAGACCATTCACTCAACTCATGAAGAAGGGTGTTTCTTTCGTTTGGACTGAAGAATGTCAACGAGCATTCGAAGATATCAAACGGTATCTCATGAATCCACCAGTCTTGGTGCCACCGATATCGGGTATACCGTTCTTAATGTATGTCCGTGCTATGGACCATTCATTGGGTGCTTTACTTATCCAAAAGAACAAAAAAGGCCATGAACAAGCTATCTATTATCTCAGTCGTACTATGATTGGTACTGAACACCGTTATAGTCCAGTCGAAAAAGAATGCCTAGCTCTCATGTTTGCTGTTCAAAAGACTCGGCATTATATCATTGGTCAAACTATTCATGTCATATCCCGAGTTAATCCTCTTCGGGTACTGATGAAGAAGCCCATCACACTCAACTCTCGCTGGCTACATGGGCCATTCTGCTAGCCCAATATGACATGGTATATGTTCCTCAAAAATCTGTCAAAGGTCAAGTACTGGCGGATTTCTATGCAGCCCATCCTGTTCCAGAGACGTCCAAACTCTACGATAAAATTCCAGATCAGACTTTGGAATCTAATGCAGTCTCCGAAGAATTTCCTACTTGGCGCCTATTCTTTGACGGTGCATCCAGAATTGGACCCAATGGTGCCATTGTCGCAGGAGTTAGAATTATCCTTATTTCTCCAGACGGGTCAGCTATCCAAAGAGCATATTCCCTAGATGAGCCTTGCTCCAACAACGTGGCAGAATATAATGCTATACTCATTGGCCTTCAGCTAGCCAAACAATTGGACGTCGAGTATCTTGAAGTCTATGGCGACTCTAAGCTGGTTATTAATCAGGTTAGGGGAACCTATGAAGTTCGCCATCAAGACCTAGTGCCTTATCATGAAGCAGCAATCAACATGGCTATGTCATTCAAAGCCTTCTTCATAGACTATGTTCGGCGAGCTTGCAATACTGAAACAGATGTCTTGGCCAATCTTGCGGCAGTCTTAGCTATCCCTATCAAAAGACAACAAGTAGTGGTTATTTCCAATCGTGAGTTGTTTTATATTGAAAACAATCGTAATATTGAGTTCAGTGATCTTGCTGAAACCAATGTTATCAATGAAGACTGGAGAGTTCCTTTCATTGACTTTGTTGTTCATGACATACTTCCTGAAGATCCAAAGGAAGCCATGAGTATTCGTCGACGATCTCTACGATTCTACTACAACCAAACCACCAAGACTCTTTATCGACGGACTTATGACGGTCTTCTTCTACGCTGTCTAGCTGGTGATGAAGCAAAACAAGTACTGCGTGAAGCTCACGACGGTGTCTGCGGAGCACATCAACCCGGTCCTAAGCTACATGATCGTATCCGACGCATGGGTTACTACTGGCCCTCTATGGTATCTGATGCCATCGATTATGCAAGAAAATATCGAGCTTATCAAATCTATGCAGATTTTATTCATCAACCTTCAGAATTTCTGCATCCGACGGCTGCTTCCTGGCCTTTTAAAGCTTGGGGCATGGACATCATAGGTTCCATCAATCCTCCTTCTTCTAGAGGACATCGGTTCATACTGGCAATAACCGATTACTTCTCCAAATGGGCTGAAGCTATACCTTTGGCTGAAGTCAAGACTAGCAGCATCATCAACTTTGTCAAACACCATGTCATCTATCAATTTGGTGTACCTCGACGAATCATCCATGACAACGGACCACAATTCATCAGCCAGATGTTTACAAGATTCTGCGATGATCATAGGATTGACAACGTTGCTTCGACAGTCTACAATCCTGCTGCTAATGGATTAGCTAAAGCTTTCAACAAAACTATCATCAAGCTCCTCAAGAAGTCTGTATCTACTAACAAACAGAATTGGAGCGAAAAGCTTGGTGAATGTCTTTGGGCCTATCGAACTACAGTCCGCAATCCCACATGTTTTACATCTTTCTCTTTGGTGTATGGTTATGAAGCTATTCTTCCTCTGGAACTTCAAATTCCTTCTTTAAGGATTGCCATTGCTAACGAGCTTACTACAGAGAACAACGATATTCTTCGACTTCAAGAATTAGAAGCGCTCGATGAAAAGCGGCTATTAGCTCAGCAGCATATTGAGTTATATCAAGCCCGTATCTCGAAGACTTTCAACCACAAAGTTAAAGTCAGAGCCTTTCAGCAAGAAGAACTTGTTCTAACAGTAAGAAATCCTATGACTATGACTCACTCGAGCAAAGGCAAGTTCGATGCAAAGTGGGAAGGACCTTACGTTGTCAACAAAGTCTTTTCAAATGGAGCATATCAATTTACAGAATTAGATGGTCGAGTTGCAATGATGCCTATCAATGGCAAATTCCTCAAGAAATACTATGTATAAATGTAACAGAAATTTATGTAAATATGATCAGACAATTCATAAATAAAGTTTGATTTTTATTTCATCATAAGTGATGTTACATGATATCAAGGAAGATCACTGTCATCCTTCTCGACATTGGGACGGGGAACTGCCGTCCTTATCAAAGACATAATCAGCAAAAGAGCCAAGAACATCTTTGCTGGAACCCACAAGGAACTTGCAAGCAGCCATCCTCATGGCCTCTTCCTCTTCAGTCTTTCCTAGTTCAAGTAAGAAATCCAGGATATCCCGCGGTGGTTTGGGTGCGGACGAACCTTCGCCTGCTTCCGTCTGCTTTGGCTGGACTGGTTCGACAGGGTATTCTTCAGTGCCTGTTTCAACCTTTGGGGCGATTTCAGTCTTCTTGGATGCATCTCCGGACGACATTTTTATGTTGAAAAGTGGAAATGATCATTCCTTCCAGATTTTTGTTCTATTTATAAGCAGAGATTCTCAAAATAATGAAACATCATTCATCGACGGTAATCCGTTCATTCACATCCATCACCTGACGGTTCATCGTTCATCATCATCAGACGGTTCATTCGTTCATTCACATCATCACCTGACGGT